>JAMLFT010000931.1:0-35206 GCA_026544285.1 Pachyrhizus erosus | reverse complement strand
ATTTTATTTTTTCAACCAAATAATCTCTGTTTATGAACTCCAACACCCCCATGAAGAAATATTCCTCAAGGGAAAAAACTGATTCTGGACTAAGCACCTTCCCCCATAAACATTTTTTGAAAATTCTCAAACTCTTCGAGATTGACATCATAGCTATTAACTCAAATGGAATTCTTCCTCCACCTCACCCACTGTAAACGAACTTAAAATCCAATCAAAATGTAATATAATATTATAACCTTAATATTACTAAGGCAACAATGAAACAACCCATTATAATACAAGGAAATGGAATCAAAATGTCACATAACGTAACGTTTTTTGGACAATAATGAAAAAAAACCATAAAAAAGTAAATTAAAAATAATAAGATGGATCCACAACCCTTTCTTGGTCTACTCACATCACTTGGTGTTATTTGTTTCATTGAGCTCCTTCAACGTATCCTTATAGACCTGATCCACTATGTCTGCCATACGGTTAGCTTGGTCCTGGAAACTTAACAATGGAAGCTCATTGTTCGTCTGGTATTCTTTACTTGCCATGTTGGGTATAGCATCTTTACTCGTTGTGCTAACAAACACCTGCAATGTTTCACATAACCCTACAAATTTAAAATTCTAAGAAGTGAATGTGATTAATTTGTTACAACGTGGCCTCTCAAATGAAACAATATAATAATAATAAAAATTCTCCAGCTTGGTTTTTTATTGTCATCTCTATTATCTATAGCGTACAAAATTCATAAACCGTAGAAAGTGAAAGCAACAGAAAATGAATATTTTTTTTGTATTTAATTGTAAAGAATATTTCATATTTTATGCTACAACAAACCCCCCAATATACATATATCAGTAGTTCATGTTGATATGAGTAAAATAAAATAATGTCACATATCAGTTATATCATATATTTTTTTAAGATTTTACTCTCATTTGAATATTTCTGTACTTATTTTAATTATAAGAGGTTTAAAATTCAATTATAATAAATTTGACATAATTCAATTCGTAAAAATCTCTTATCTATGACTCATTAATAATTAATTACTGCCACCATTCAAATTTAGATTAATTCAAATCACATATATAATTCCCTGATTTTTCATATTGATACTAATCAATCACATAATATATTTACGTGTATTGATTAAAGTTAAGATTAAACTTGAACACATTTGTATTTCTTGGCGTACATATTTATTTCTGGTAAAGCTAAATATGGAAATGTCTGAAGTACTCTAATAGATGTCTTAAGACCAGATACTAATAGGTTCTAATTTATTTGGGATAGATTCAGGATAAGTGAGAAAATGCTGAAACACACCCTAAATGAAAAAACAAAAACAAAAAAGTTTTTTATGAAAATATTGTAGTGTCTAATTCTCTTAATAGTCTTAATCATTAGCTCATTAACCTATTTAAGATGCTCTCCCAAACTCTTGAACAATAATCATAAAAGTAAATATGTTTTGTACAAACTATAAGGAGGATTATGCGAAATAAAACCTTAATAGAAGATTTGGCAATTAAGCTTTGCACAGGTCCTCCACGAATTCGACCATCAGATCCAGCCACCAAAACAGTCACTTGGCCCTTTGTGTTCTTGTCATTGTTTTTTGGCCAAACAATGTTTCCTTCGATTGCGGAAATCTCGAAACTTCCCTGCATGTGGTGAGCATGTATGTATTAGTCATTAAGTCAAATCCAACGTGTTGATAGCACGATCATGTTATTTTCTTATAAGTAAAAATTGAAGATAGATATAAATTTTTTTATAACAATTAACATATTTTATTCAATCAACTAAATTAAACTCACAATCATGTTGTAGAGAGAAAGATGGTGATTTCTATTCTACCAACAATAAGCTATTTATATTATTATTTTAATATAAAAACCTCTTTTACTTGGAGTTGGATACCGCTTACTTCATGTACAATAGGATGGGAAGAAAACGAGAAAGGAAAGAAAATTTTAAATTGAAAAAAGAAAATAAACAAATAAGTTTATGTTTCTAGAAATCATTTTTCTTTTATTTTCTTTTAATTAATGTTCAGTTAGATAAAAAAAAAATCATTATTGATCAAACTAAAATATTCATTGCAACAAAAAAAAAATGTAGAAAGCTAAGAATAGTTATTTCCAAGAGAAGACGAAAAGAAAAAAAATAAAGAAAAGGTGAAGACAAACTTGTAAAATAGTGTTTGCTACGGGAGCTTCTTGCGGATTGACAAGTTCAATGTATGATACTTCACCACTAGCTCCCAAGATGAAAATCTCACTCTCTGCAGCATATGGTATCAATTTCTCTAAAATATCCTGAAAAAAAATAAATAAAAGAACTAATATAATTGTGATGATATTTTGAAGTTTTGTCCTTCTACATTCATACAAGAGTGAAATTTCCAAGTTACGGGTTATACCAAAAAATTGCAACTATCATATTTTCCTTTTTGAAACAATGCAACTATCATATTAAACATTATATATATAGGATGAATTAATACAAAAATATGAACTTTTACAATTATATTATTGAATAATTTTATGCAGAATATAAAATTAAGTATTGTAACTGTTGAATTGAAATTTTATATAAAATAAATTAAATTTATAAAATTTCATTAAAATAAAAACAAAAAAATGACACTTCATTATAAAACTAAAAAAAATGGGTCGTTTGATCCAGTCTAACAGCTAAAAGCATTAAAACGACCGAGCCGGCTTGGGTCAATTTTCATGTACATCATTGATTTGTTAGTCCACTGCAAGGCCCATTTGGCTTGACGAAATTAACCTATTTTCTTTATATTAATTTCTATATAATTTACTAGAAAAAAAATATTAAATCAAATAGATTTTGTAATTTTTGATTCATAATTCACCGTAAATCAACCCAAATTGAATAATTTGTTTTGGGTCCTCAAACTAAAGATCCCAGGCCATGTTTTTGGCGACTTTATACACTAAGATAATATATGTCACAGTTATCATATGGGTTAAGAAGGGTAGCAAAACAAAAGTAAAAATAATAACCTCACTGCAATCTACTGTGACCACCGTTGCCCAAAAGGTGCTGTTTGATCCTGCAAAAGTAAAAAATAAATTCTTATCTTCCAACGACAATTACTTGCAGTCAACATGCATTGTACTTCTCTTCATTTATTAAATTAACGATTTTCCTTTTCTTCACATATATGCAGGCCAATGGAATGTTTTTTTAATTTTAAAAAAGCGACATGTTAAAAAAATTATTATTATTTTTCAATCTTTACTAGTGAGTCAACTCGTCTTATAATCCTTAAAACAAATCAAAAATAAAATGAGTCAATTTGTATTGTCACAATTAACTTGATCCTTACATTACAAGAAAATTTTGAAGCTAAACCAGTTCAAAATAATTAATAGGAAAAGATATTTTTTAATAAACTGATAAGTAATAAAGAAAATTGATTTTTATTGTATTTTTCTCATTTATTAATATTTTTTGTTTTTAACTATACTAACAAAACACTTATTGAAAGAATAAAAAATTAAAATGTGTAAAAGATTAGGTTGAAGTAGTAAAAAAAATGTGGCCAAAATAATAATAATAGTTAAGGAGTTAAGGATAGGTACTTTATAAAAATATGTAATAACATATATGACTCTTGTATCAACTTTCAGAATAAAAAAATGAAAAGCAAGAAATTAAACATGCATGCATGCATGCGCTTACCTTGTTCCAAAGCCTCCGTCTGCAAATCATCATTCATTCCCATAGCTGCCGGAATGAGTGAGTTGCTGCCGCCGGCGGATGAAGTGAACAGCGGAGGAACCTCATCACTCGGCTGTTCCATCTTATCGTTCGTTTTTCTCTCTCTTTATCGAATATGAACCTAATTTTTCACTGCCTGTGAGTTTATGAGAAGGGTTTATAGAAGCAGGCAAACAGCAATTTAACCATTCCTTTTTTGTTCTTATTTTATATTTTCTCTTTGATTAAATAAGGCAAATTATTATTCGAAGATATATTACTATTTAGAAGAAATATTTTTAAAAAAATGTTACTAAATATTCTGCAGGAGCAATAATTAAATAAATAAAGGTAATAATTTAAACGCTTCTTAGTTTATCTTGAAGAATGAAAATCCCTTTTAATAATTTTATTTATCTATTTATTAGATAAAAAAGTATTAAGTATTTTTTACATTTTTAAGAATCTCAATATATTTATTTATTTAATAATTTTTTATAAAATATTAAAATTAATAAAATATACTATTGTTTTTCTAAAGTAATATTTTTGTAATTTATTATTGTTTTCAATAAAATTCCGTACATAGTTAATTTTCTAAAATTAAATAAAATTTATTATTGCTAGCAATTAAAAAGATTTGAATTTACATAATCATTCTAGTACGTACATTAAAAGGCTTAATTCATATTAAAAGGCTTTTTTTTTTCACACATATACATTTAGAGGTTTACTTCCATATATAGTGAATAAACTATATATAATAATTCAAAAAAAAAAAATCTACTTATCAAATTAAACAAACGTTGTAAAAAAAAATTGTATAGGTAGAATAATCTTAAACAATACTTAATGTTTTACCATTTTGTAATATTTATATTTTTCTGAAATTAGCTATATTGGATTATATATATGTGTGTATATATATATATATATGTATATGTATATTTTTAAACATATTTAGAAGGATTACTTTTTTTCAAAAATGTTATTAAATCAATTAAAAGAGTTGTAATTAAATAAATGTAATAAAAAGGTAACTAGTTTAAATGCTTAGTTAATTTTTCTTGAAGAATGAAAATCCATTGTGCGCTAATAATTTTAATTTTTTACTTATTAGAAAAAGAAATATTCATTTCTGTTTAATAATTTTTTATAAAGTATTAAATTAGTAAAATATTACACAAGAATATAACAATATTCTATTTGAAATTTACAAATTTATGAAAAATAATAACAAGATGCATATTATACTGAATCTTAAATATGGGGAAAAGTCGAATATATGGTATGTAATATAGGCTAGAAAGGAAAAGTATTCAAACATTCATGGAAAGGTAAAAACAGCTATCATATTTAAACAACAATATAATAAAATTTAAATTTAATGGAGAAGGAGAAACTATCTCCAGCTATCAAATTAAGAATACATTGTTAAAAATAGAGAAAAAAAATTATAGAATAATATCCTAAAATTATACTATTATCTAATTACAAATCATTATATATAATAAATTTATTATTTTTTATAATAATTATCTTAAAAATTATATCAACGATAATTTGCAATAGAATATCAATATAAAATTATTTTATATTGTCAATACGTAATTATTAAATTCTATAAAATAACATAAATAAAAGGGTTTATTGTTTTTTGTCCCTAAACTTGTTTAAAATTTTGCTTTTAGTCCCTAATTTAAGTTTTGATTGATCAAACTCTTCAAAAAAAAAATTTCTAGACTTAAATAACATTTTGATAACTGAAAAATAGTTTTTTTTTTTATTTTAGTCTTTTAAAGATTTTTGTTTTGATTTTAATTCTTTTAAAAAAAATTCATTTGAAGAAACATTATTAAACGATAACATAATAACAACGTTGACAATTCATTGACTTATAACATTATTAAAAAGTTTAACAAAATAGTCACATATAAATTTTTTTGTCAATATGTATTTTAAATATCTCATTAACTAGTTTAACATCAATAATTATTTTGAACAGATAGTAATTTAAAAACACAAATTACTAAAAAAAATTACATATAGTTATCCTATCAAACTCTGTAAAGACATGATAAGTCACTAAACTGTAAAATTTTTTATTATGTTATCAATTAATGATATTATTTAAAAATAGGAACTAGAGTAAAAATTTTAAATCTTTAAAAGATTAAAAAAAAACTTTAAAAGACTAAAATAAAAATATCTTATTTTATAGGTACTAAAAGGTTATTTAAACATTTTTTCTATTATTAATTTTAGTCCCTACTAATATAAAAATAAAATTAAAAATATAATAATTTATCACATCATTAAAGAGTAACAAAATAATTATTGGGTGATTTTTTTTGTGTCAAATATGTTTCTATTTTCTTATTAACTAGCACATGTAATAGTAAAAAAAAATGAATTTATATTGAACATGGAATCAACAAATTTTGGTTTCGTTCAAAGTGAATATAAGTTTCCAAATTTTGATTTTTATGCTTACAATTGAAAACATGTTTGGAGAAAAAAAGGTTGAAATAGATTTTAAATCAAATTTAAAATCATTTAAACTTGTGTTTAGTAACTTTTGACAAAAAAAAATTATAATTATAATTTTAAGTTTTTTTAAATTGCTGGTTTCCTTTCAATATTTTACTCCATATTTTGTCTACTTTTCTTTGTTTTTCTTTTAATGTTTCTTTCCCATCATTTACATCATGTTTGAGACATTAGTTGAAAAATAATTAAAAAATATTACTTTTAATAATCTATAATGTAGTAATTTATTATTTTCTCTCAATTGCTTTCCCCTTCAAATATGTTATCCTTATATTATCACTAGACTTTCCAATAACTCTTTTTTTTTTCTTTCAACTTTATTCATACTCATTTTTGTAATTTGTTATGTAAAAGTTGATTTATTTTTCTATCCAAACAAAATTAGTTATCTTAAAAAAATTTTAATAAACTTACTCCAACAAAAATTGATTCTTGTTACAATTGATTACAAATAAAGTTTTATCATTTTAGAATTTTGATTTGAATCTAGGTTTCGTTGTTCAACTTGTTATATGACCTATAACTTGCATTGAGATTATAATCCATCCTAATTTTGTCAAATAAAAAAAATAAGATACGACATTTTAATTTGAACATAAATTAAATATAAGTCTTTTTAACTTAATTTAATCATAGTATAATTAAGATTTAATCTATAAAAAAATCTATAAATTAAGTTTTTACCATTCTTTGATCTCATTTGAGAAGTCTGAATTAAATATTATTTTTAGCTTAACAAATTATAATTTAAGATCCATATTGAACTTACAATTAACCCAACTTAAACATATTCGATATGTAATGTTTAAACTTTAAATTTTAAATATGATTTTGTTTAGTCTATTCATGACTTGATTTGAGCATAACTCACAAAAGCCAATAACAATTGGACTTTCATCTAACATAAGCCTCATTTTTTATACTAGAATTAAATTTGACATTTTTTTTTATCTAACTTATTATAACTCTTGATCCAAATAGATCTAGAAAATAACTCATCTTGTTCTTGCTCAATAAAATATAAAACTTAAATTTGAGACTTTGAACATAAAATAAATACAGTCCTGTTTAACTAAATTTAATCATGGTCTAATCTAAGTTCAATCCTTAAAATGCCTTACAAAATGGAGTTTTCACTAGGAAACCTGATGAAGATTAAGGCTTAGTAATAGAAACCTAAGAATAGGTACCAAGAGAAAGCTTAAAGCTCCATCTAAATGGAAAAAATTTGGAAAGCTTGGAGGTTCCTTAAATACATCGGAGGAAGAGACCTTGATAAGCTTGGAGACTTTCACATCTCTATCATCATCGCTTATCATTGAAGAATATTACATCTTTTCAGTATACTTTTAAAAAAAGATTTAAATTCATAACATATTTAAAATTAAAAATAAACAAAAACTATAAATTTAAAATTTAAAAACTTAAAACTAAAAATCACCACAAACAAGATTTGGATTATTAATGAAATTGAAAAATACAAATATTAAAAAAGAATTTTTGATTAATTTATCTCCGTTTAATTTAGGAATGCTGAAAATATCATATAGACTATATCACATAATCACTTACTTTACGATCAATTAAAAGACTATAATTTAGCGACCAAAGTCTTATAATTTATTATTCATCCGCGACCAAAAATTTAGCGAATTGGGAAGCAATAACATCCCATCCAACACCCAACGACTAAGATATTCATCCCTCCCAAACTATAACATTAGTGGGAATATCTTTCAGAAGTTATTTCCCTCAACCGACAAACATGTTTCAAACTATTTTACCTTCAACATGCTACCAACGTTATACAACTCAGTAATAGAACTATATTCTACTCCCTATAACTATGTTGAACTCATCAAATAATTGTAATTTCTTGACTTGGAAGCACCAGATTATAATGCCTAAGAGTTTATCTAAACAATAAATAAGACAATTTGTATCACGTAAGTATATACGCTTTACTTACTAAAGGTTAATTCGGAGGAAATATCATCATGAGGAAGCGACTGTTATTTTTTAATGAGAAAGAGGAAGACTTATATGCATCATTTACACGGTAACGTTGTTTACATCACATTTAGCATAAATTCAAAAGCTTTGAGAAGATACCACCAGGAAATTACTACTGCAACCTTGGGCTCCAAAAACATTTCAGATGTTGAAACTTGAACTTGGGACAGCTTGGAGAATGGTTGAATTTTAACCCCAGCCAAAAAACTAGAAGCAAATCTATATTGATCCATATGATCAACCGGAACAAAATTTTCCCGTGATTCCCCCCGCCCCTAAAAAAGGGATTGTGTCATCTGATTATCCCTATCTAACGTTAGTTGGAGATCTAACATCCTACTATCTACGTAGCCCCTTTCTCAAACGCTTTAACGCTGGAAATTTGACATCCTCGGAATCGACTAATTTGTCATCTGCAATTTGAGGGTATAACAAGAACTAGTAAATAGAAATGAAAACAGAAGTGTTACACTCTGAAGTCAGACAGAAGATCAAACTGTGTCAAGGTGTCGTAAAGGTTAAAAAAATGTACGAGGGAAAAACTAAATATGTAGCACACAAATAATAATTTAAATTGGATGTCCGAGCTCTCATAGGAATGTTTTTACAGAAAAATGAGGTAAAAATTATTCCTAGGAAACAATTTTCTGGAAATATTTTTTTCTTGAAATACATACCAAACATGAAAAACTAAGTTTCCCAATTTATGATTCCCGAGATAATAAAATTCCTCCCCTACCAAATGCCCCGTAAAGGTCAATTAGTTTGAATTTAAAAAAAGTGCTTTTAAAAAAAAGTTTAGACAAACAAATGAAAATAGAAAACTATATATTTTATTAAAAATGTTTTTTATTTTAAAAAAACTTAAACAAACAAGTCCTAAATCTATCTAGAATTTAGTGATTATTTTATTAAAAAATAATCAAAGAAATTAGAGATTTCCTTGTTTATTCGGATAGTCTAACCAGTGCTAGAGGTTTTCATAACTTCCATCTTTTCATTACCAGAATCATTCAAATCATAACCCGACCGCTTTGTGGAAACATTAACAACGCCCGGCTCCATCTTCTGTTCAGCATCTGCACATTGACATTTGAAAGGCGCCATATAACAAAACCTAATATAGCAAACAAAAATCATAAAGGATTATTCTATCAAAGAATAGAGACACAATCACAAATTTCGTAATTTTTAAGTTCTTTTATCCATTCAAAACAAGCACAAAAAAGGACCAAGTGTAATTTTTAACAAAGACAGGGCCATTGACAAATGAAATCCAACTTAACTTAATTACAACAAAGCAGAAAAGTTTTATCCAACATATTCACTGTTTGATTAACTTCATTATATTTCATCAATAGATGATAGTGGCGTTCAATCCAAAAACAATATTTTATGTTCTATTTCTTTTTTCCTTTGGAAACAAACCGCTTTGATCTGGTAATTAATTTTATTTCCTGAAACCAATCAAAACCACAATAAACCGATCATATATATATTTTTTATATTTCAATTATTTAATAATCTCTTATAGTATACACTTTAAGCTACCCTAAACTTCAAATCAACAGTAGAAAAATACATACTTTCTTCACATAATATCTCACATCAGAGAAGGCAAATCCACAAACTTGATACGCAACAGAAACTACTACTAATGATAAACATACTTAAGCTGAAGAACGAAGAATAACAATGTTGTTTGAGCAAATCCCACATTCTCACTCAGTGCAGACTAATGTTTATTTTGAGCAAATCTGCTTGGCAGTTAGAGACTACAAATCTAATCAGCAGTTTAGCTTCTATATATAATTTAATTAGATTCAGTGTCAATTGCAATAACAGAATTCAGAGATCAATCTATCTCATATTTCTCTCTCAAACTCTTACCATGCAAAATGCATATGCTCCATTGAAAATCCTCTTCATCGAAACATGCAAGTCAAAAGCATTATCGCATGACTAATAGTACAAAGAAAATATTTAGACAGATGAGTGTAAAAGAAAATCAATATTCCATTACTAAAACAAACAAGAAATTAAGGATTAATCATATTAAGTTATGCTGTGAGATAAAACTTTTGTTGTTGTTAAAGTAAATCAAGCAGAAATACAAATGTGAAATATTTTTTAACATACCATTGAACAGGTAATTTTCTGCTATCAAAATCGAAAGGTAATAATCTCCACTTTCTGCACTTGTCACATTGTACCCACTCACGATCAGGTTTGAAGACACAAATATCTTTGTCCTGCAGAAGTAATAAAAGTAAAACAGAAACCTAGACAAGGAAGACATACATTTGCAAGTTCTCATATTTCTCATGAAAAAAAGAGAGAAGTGTAACTTCTACCTCCCCATCTAACATCCTATTTAATCAGACATACCAATATTTAAATCCATGCCTTACTCAGAAACCAAAGAAAATGCCACACTTACAACACGTCTTATGATAAGTGTGACATCTATTCAAAATTTAAATTGAATTACTTGTACCAAATTCAATTAACAGAAACAACCTCTGATGATGGCTTATTTTGATAGAATACAAAAGATCTGTAGTTTTGATAGAATTTACGCAAGAGCCCTACCAACTTAAGTGAATCAAAATTTTTGTCCCAGTATTCATCTGCATTTCTACCCAGCCACTGCTCAAGACATGCATATGTTTCAGAGTCTTGGAATCCCTGTTTGTTATTATGTACCCACACCCTACCATCGTGATCATCCTATGCCAAAAGAGAAAAGAATCCAATGAAAACAACATCAAGATATTGAGTAAGCAATTTAAGTGAATACTTTGTTGAAAGAATGATTCCAATGACATAAAAGAAGGAATTATTAAAGAAGTTTTATCAAAATTCAAAAACGCATCATCAGAAAAAGTTCTAAAACAACTAAACTAGTTCAATTATCAAATGACGATTTAAATTGTGAAAAGCCAAGCTAATTTTTGAAACATGTATTAGAGATGATGCATAATAATAGAGATAAATTAGAGGAATGAAAACATAGTTTAACATGGAAAACCCTTGTTGGGTAGAGAAGTGAAGCAGTTCACCATATAATTGGTACAAGAGAGATACAAAGAGTGGTTGTAGCACTATTATATTTGTGCATATAATATACAGAGAGATACAAAAACATACAATTCTCAAAACATCATTTCTTCACCAAATAGGTCCACCACAAGCTTTTTGAGTTGAGCCAATAATTCAGGTCACCAACTCTAACATCGTGAATTGTAACTCATCAAATTGTACGATTTAGAGACAAAACAAAAAGTTTCAATGAGAAAATCCTACAAACAAGCATGCACCCATTAACCCCTTAAAGGTTTCAATAGTAGAGAACATGTAAACCAATCCAAAGAAATAATATTACTTTAACAAAATGTAATTGGAAAATACATACCATTAAATTTGTCACATCTATGACACCAATTACACCACGGCCGACATCTGCATTATGAATCATGCCACCAACTCTCTTGTAAGCCTATGAAAAGAAGACAACATTATTAGGCTTACATTATAATGCAGAGTCATCAAGTAAAGCAAACACAATTAATTCCATCATACAGCTAGGAGTCCCTTAAAAATAATTTCATGTTTAACCCTGAAGATTGCCACTTCATGATTACTAAAACTACAAGCACATTGCACAACAAAGCTCTAATGACTGAAACTTTCAGACAATAAAGTTTATATACATAATCCAAAGGACAAGCAAACCCACATAACATTGCATGTATGTACTGAGATGTCTACACAGGGAAGTGATTTATAGCACATAATTCTTCAGAAATACATATGCTACAATGGTCGGGTTCCATAATTACAAAAAAGAAGAAACAAAAAAACTAGTGTGCCGCAGTGCCTAAAGGCTCCTCACTATGCAAAGGTATGAGAGAGGGTCATTGTATGCAACCTTACTCTAGCATATAAAAAGTGATTTATAACATTGCAGGTATGTACTGAGATGTCTACACAGGGAAGTGATTTATAACACATAATTCTTCAGAAATACAAGTGTTACAATGGTCGGGTTCCATAATTACAAAAAAAGAAAGAAAAAACTAGTGTGCCACGGTGCTAGAAGGCTCCTCACTGTGCGAAGGTATGAGAGAGGGTCATTGTATGCAACCTTACTCTAGCATATAAAAAGTGATTTATAACATTGCATGTATGTACTGAGATGTCTGCACAGGGCAGTGATTTATAACACATATTTCTTCAGAAATACAAATGTTACAATGGTCGGGTTCCATAATTACAAAATAAGGAAAGAAAAAACTAGTGTGTCGCAGTGCCAGAAGGCTCCTCATTATGTGAAGGTATGAGAGAGGGTCATTGTATGCAACCTTACTCTAGCATATAAAAAGAGACTGTTTTCAAATTCAAACCTATGACCAACGGTCACCAAAGAGCAACTTGCTGCTGCACCAATCCATATCATAACATAACGATTTGATATTGCTATTAGAAAGAACTTAGCTCACATTCATAGTGGTAATAAAGTATCACTCAACATCTTATAAGAAAATTATTGTATGTATGCCACCTTAAAAACAGATAATTCAACACCAAACTTCTAGGATAGTTGACAGTGAAACCATAAAACAACCAGAAGTAATGAGGAAAGGAATACAACCTAATACCCCCTCCCCTGCCCAGTGAACTAGAAATAAAAAGAAACATAAGACATGACTATCTCTGTTCGTACGTGGCACATATCTTCCTGCTTGACAAGTTATTGTTGCTTCAGTAAATTGGCCACCAAAAAAATCTCTAAATAGACAGCCAATATTTTTCCCATAGATGGCTGTTGTTTGCAGAGCTTGTGAGCCCTTGCCACGTGAACAATCTGTTAAATTTAATTAGAAAAGAAAAATAGACTAAGAAAAGATCCGGGCAAAGTTTGCCTTATAACAGTTTTAGTGCCTGTTTAGTTATCAATGAAAACATGGTGAAAATCACTGGTGGATAGAAGACAAAAGTTTTGGTTCTGAAAGGAAGTGCCTTGGGAAAGCAAATTAGAGTTATTCAGTTTTAATACTAAGAAGCTTTATTAGCATGCTGTAGTGAAAAAAAAAAATATCAAATATAAAATAACATCCACATATCAAATCTTACTGCATTATCTTGACATTCAAAAAGAAAAGAGGTCTTAGAAGTAATTACAGTTTTATTTCAAACTATATCAAGCTAAAGAGAAAAAAGGCAAGTATTTAAACTAAAACTTTAAGCACAAAAATTATTAAAATTACCACTTATTGAATGTGAACGTCTGAACATCATAAGGGAAAGAATACACAGAAAATTCATAACTAAAAAGGTATTAAACCAATTAAGGTGCAATTAGGTGCATCCAACATATTTACAACAGCATGTAACTCACCCCAATATCTCATATTGGTACATTTGGAATTCCTGAACTGTACAAGGACATACAGTAACAAAAAATCCAATACCTCCAAACCTTAAGGTATACCACAATTATTTGAATGACTATTAATCAACAATAGCAAACAAGGCAACTCCTTACCTCAATCAAGCGACCATGCCAATACAAAAACATTCCACAGTTTGCCTGCTCCCATTCTAATTGACTGAATCCAAGAATTAATTCAACAGGCCTTCCCAAGATATCACCAGTTTTAATAACAGTTTGAGTCAGGAAATTTGCAAGTGGTCGACTTTTAACCTGAGCAAAGACAAAAGAAACAATAAGGTTAAAACTTGGAAGGCTAGAAAACAATTCCCCACCCCCCACCAACTACTTGGAAAACAAGAATGCAATTACCAGTGTCCCTTGTACACTTATCTTCATTCGAGGAACTAAGAATATAACCTCTAAATAAGCCCGTAAGGAGTAATCCAATGGAACCTGCAGACCACAGAAAACATGAAAAAAGCAGCATAGTATCAACAGTGTCATATTAGTAGAAGATATACCAAACCTTTTGACTAATTTGGCCTGGACGAGAACGAGTCCTTTTGCTGCAGATTAAAATGTCACCTTGGTGAAAAGAACTCCCACCTTTCAATCCATCATGCCATTCTAAACAATAATTTGATCCCCATTCATCCAAGTTCCATATGTATATCTGTGTTCCTGTGCCGCCACCAAACAAGGCTGCCTTTTCACCAATAAGATACTTATCGAAAGGTGAAAATTCTTTAATCGCTTTTAAATTGTATTTTGCCAAAGCATCAGACTGCATACTTGCATCAACTTCCATATGCTGTCCTTGTCGACAATAGCTAATTACGGGAATTTCAATATTCTGCAAGCAAATAGAATAAAATAATTAAACAAATAACACAAAAATTAAAAGAATGGAATCAACTTTTGGACTAGTTAATTAACCCCAATCTACATAGGGTCTAATTACAGGGTCATCATTTTTCAAATAAGGTATAACTTACATCTTTGCCTTTATTCAATGATTGTGAAAGAAAAGCTAGCGATCTGGAACTAGTAGTCTGTGTTAGAACCAGAACATCTCTCCCAAGCCTCATTGCTCCTGTCTATGGAAGAAAACCAACAAAGAACAACACTTCAGAATTCATTTAAGCAAGAACATATAGGTGAGATTGAAAAGATAATACAATTTATATTTTCTTCCAATTAAACATGAAACAGAACAAAGTCATGAATTAAAATTTATTTTGTTAGAATTAGTGCATGTATGGATTTAAGTTTGCAAACTAAGTTTGCCAAAGCAACCCAAGTCTTACTTATACAAAATTGAGTTTTAAAGCACAATTTTAATGTGCAAACATACTTTTGAGGATAACTAAACATGTTACAAAACTAAGTTTACTCTGCAAAAATATGTTCAATACCCAAAAGTATTTTTTGAATGGTTAACCAAACATGCCCTTAATGTAAAGAGGATATTTAGTGATCGACATTATGTAATTAAAGAAATTATGGACATTTTGTAAACTCATGACTCTATGCAAATAACTTCTTCCAGGGTCTGGATTCTCTCATTTTTTATCTTCTTCCTCAGCACTTACATGTCATCCTAGTAACATGAG
Organism: Pachyrhizus erosus; assembly: GCA_026544285.1. NCBI lineage: Eukaryota > Viridiplantae > Streptophyta > Magnoliopsida > Fabales > Fabaceae > Pachyrhizus > Pachyrhizus erosus. Next base: position 19,855 of record JAMLFT010000931.1, on the reverse strand, counting down.
AGACATCAAAAGAGATTTTGAAGAAAAAAGTCTTTCTACAATTAATTAATATCAATAACTACAACTATTACATGCTATGTGTAGTAAAGTTAAGAGAAACTCTTAAGTTAACAAACTAATTAAGGAAAGCAAAACTTAACCAAACATCTTTTCTATTAGTAAAAGAAAATCTACAACACAAAATAATCAAATGAAAGAATGAAACAACCTCCAAAACCAGAGAAAAAATGGGAAGAGGCATCATGAAAAAAACACCAGCCAATAGTACAAAGCAAATAACACCATCCAACGCTGAATATACATCAAAAGCCCTGTTCAGTGGTAGATCCCACAATTTATTTTAGTGGAGGCTAAAAAACAATTTATAATACTTTCATAAAAGAAAAATATTACAGGCTTTTATAAACCGCATAATGTCATGGCAAAAAAATCCAAAAATACATATGATTTTTCAAATTATAATTGTATTTTACACGGTTTCATATTTTAAAAATGTTTTATGAATTTTTCATTGTCAATACTATAATAAATTAGACAATTGGTAAAATTAATACTAATTTATTCTCTCTTTTATTCTCTTATAACTTCTTACATTCATTTAAACAAATGTCTTTATGGCAAGAACACTAATTTTTTTATGTGGGCAAAACTAAAAATGATTAAAATATTCATGTAAAAAAATTTCTTGTGGGGACAATTGCCCCCATTCCATTCAATGTGGATCCACAACTGCCCCTGTAGTTAACCTAGTTCAACACCAGATATAAAAGATAGAAGTCATTTACACAATCCCTTGTCCTAAAAGGCTAGAATTAACCTGCAGAGTTCAACAACCCCAAGGCAGGGAGATCAGAGAGAAAATTACTTTGAATCCAACACCAAATTTGCCAATGTGATCCTTGTCATCTCTATCAGATTGTTTGTGCCCGAAAGATACCATTTTCATAACCTCATCATGGTTCATCCCATGACCGTCATCAATAACAGACAACATGGGGACATCCTTCCCAGATTTCTTCAACTTGATGATATCTACAAAAATGTCCATCCTGTTGCATCAAAGTCAAAGCAATAATAAAGTACAACTTAAGGAGGATAAATAGTTCGGTTGATTCTTTTTACATAGATAACCATAAGTAACTGTATGTATTGCATTCATATATTTATCAATATATTTCAAGCATGCACTCAACATTTTATCTATAAGAGTGAGAAATAAAGAAATGCAAAACCAATTTTGTCAATTTCTTCCACCATTCATTTTTGGTACTTATAATCAAACTACCCAGAACCCTCAAAAAATCACAGGCCTTAACTAACAGCCATTCATGATTTTTTCTTATAAAAACAGCCATTCAATATACTAACTTCTCCTAAGGATGAATAAAAAAAACAAATGACAAATCCCAGTCCAAACACTAAATAATCTATATATAATAATTTTCCTTTTCCCTAACTCAAAGCAGTTGAAGATTGATAAAATCATTAGTATTTCTTAACATTTTACACATCAAACCAAAGGCAACAATAGAATGTTCAATTCCCTATATTGCCTATTCACATTCATGTAATTATAGCTATTCCAAGAAATATTTTAAACAATTAGGGGAAGTAGAGTAAATTAAAGATCTCAGATTGTACGTTTACTGACAAGACACAAATGAGATGACAGCACAAAAAAGAAAACATTAAACCCACTTGGTTGCTTTGGCATCCTTGGAATTATCAACAAGCTCAGCTATTCCTCCAAAAATCCATCCAGAATGAACCTGACCAAGAGTTTTAAGGTAACTTGGGTCTGCCCTTATGAAATTTTTCACAGGGAGTCGTGATTGAAATTCATTACAAGTTTCTGCTGTAAAATGATGAGCATGATCTTCAACTTGAGGAAACTTAACATCTTCAGCTCTATAAGGTCCACCACATTCATCTAAGTGTGAACCTGCAATGGAAGTATCCACCACATTCAATCTATTGGTGTTATTCTATGTATTCACATTGCACAACATTTTGTAATCAATGTTTTTGTATAATTAGGCATTGATTGCTGAAACAAAAAACAATCAGCCTAATAAGGCACACCTGATTCACAATCCCTTGGACGGGAATCTACATAACATGTATTATGTATCTGATATGCAACATTGACTGGGCTAGATGTTGAAGCTATATCAGGAGGTAGAATGTAAAACTTGTATTGCTCAAAGATTATATAAGCAACCTGCAAAAAAAAAGTATTTGTAACTTTCATTTAACTGCTCAGAATAACAAAGCTAAAGGAATTACAGAAAATATACTAGTTTTACACAATTTATTGATCATAAGTGTCATAAATGTTAGCATTTAGAAGATCGTGCAAAGGAAGTCAGGGCCTTAATCACCTAGAGGAAAAGGTACAGCAAAGAAAAAAGAAAATAAATAAGTAAACTGAAAGACCAATCACACTCCTTTATAACATAAGATCAAATTATCTTTCAAGTTAGTAAAACTATTGAGACAGCTAAAGATAATAGATGATAGAATTATAGACAGCTAATGATAAATGAGCATACTTCAATTATGCAACTCTTTAGTTTTTATTTTTTAATATATAGATATAAATACATGTAGCCACATATACATGATGCCAACTAAAATAGCCAACAGGGGGCATCCTACTACCCATCCCTAGTACAAAACTACGTTATAGAAACACAGCCAAAAAGCTTATTAACCACTGAAAACAGATTCATACCTGTATCATATATACACAAACACACACCATTATGCAAGCATGTATAGTATAGACGAAAAGGGGAAATCATAGCAACAAAAAGCATATTATTAGTCATTAGATTAATCAAGATCCTATGTTATATATATTGGAAATTTGGAATATATATAAATATATTAAGGAAATTCTGTAATTATTATAGTTAAGACATTCAGGATCCTTGTAGTTATTGCCTCTAGTGTCAAGATGGGCATTTTCACCATATGTATCTCATAGGATAGCAACTTTCACGATGAAGTATTAAAACCATAAATCTAACTCAAGTAAGCAAAAATATTAAAATAGTGGCAGTTAGTTTCATTTAATAATATACCAAACAACTAAGCAGCAAAACTTGGCAATATGCATGGACTATTTTGTACTTTAGTAATGAGTATTGGATACATAGCCAAGTGTGCCCAATAATTTCTGATGCTGAACATGTACAACTTAGTACATGCAGGTAGCAGTATCCATGTATCAGAGGTCTTAACTTATTGTCATTTTCTCTTTTATTTTAGAAAAAAGAGGACTTTTCTCTTCACATATCTTCCCATATCATTGAGTTAGCCCCCTTTGTGATTTTCAAAATAGATTGTGTAACATGTTCACAGAAAAAACACCAAAACATCAAATAAATAGTGTCAAAACATCATCATAGAAGTAAATAATTGGCTGTTGTGAAAGCCAAATCTAGACTTCTCTAATTAAATTTAAAATAATTAAGATTTCTTCAAAACCATGCTTAGAATCGTAGCAAATTAGCAACCAATATAATTACACAAATTCATCACAAGCATATATCAGCTAGGGCAGAGACAAAAACAAGTGCAGAATAATTAGAAGGATTTAGGGAAAAATAAATAAATAAAGCATCACACCTTGTCATGTTTGCATAGGAAATTCAAAAATTTCCCCCACTCGTCCTTCTCATGTAAACTATTAGGAGCCGGAGTTAGTGCAAATTGGGGCAATTTAGATAGACTAGGTATCTTCTTTTTTGAAATTTCACGTGTTACGATCAAATCTTGTGGCCTGCAAATATTTTCAGTGTCACACTAAACTTCATTTTACCTTTTTTAAAAAAAACAGGTTACAATAATTTTTCCAAAGTTGTCTTAAAATAATTAAACAAAATACAACTTAAGAAAGAATAAAATCCATACAATTCAACCGGCGGTTCTACGCACCTCGTGGTGCATATCATTTTTTCATCTTTCTTAAGAACAATGAACATGACCATCTGCATAAATAAATGTCAATAAAATAAAAATTAAAAATAGTTACAATAAATAAGCCACAGTGCATGATGTATACATTTTAAAAACCAAAATCTCAAAAAGCTGGGTTTGTAAATGAGGTCCTTGTTCCATCCAAAATACTAATAAGCAAATTTCCCTATCACATGTGGGGACAGCCACTGCACTCATCTTTCTACTTCCTAGAAAAGTATAAACTGATTAGGTCATCAAAAGCACACGCCATTCACTCACATGCAAACCTCCGTTCAACTTCCGAAACACAAATACACCACGACGCTTTTCCGAAATTGAAAAGGATACAAGTTAAAGCAAGAGTGAGCCAAAAAAAAAAAAACAGAAAAGCAAATTACAACGCGATTATCTTAAACGCGAATATGCAACACGCAACACTAGCTAAAAAAATTGAAATCAAGGAATACAGAAGCTCAAACATGCAGCAATTGCAACATTAAAGGGTGGTAAAGTAACGTAGTGACCAAGTTGAAAAAGAGTGGAATAAGAAAAAGACCAAAAACGAAGGAAGCAAAGCGGTTACACTCTGACTTGTGAGTGACACCGAGTGGAAGGATTTTTGTGGGTGAGTGAAGCTGCACACCTTCAAATATATATATAAAAAAAAAGTATCGTCTATTAATTCATGGATGAGTGGAGTATATATTATATTTTCTTTTCTAAGTTAATATAAAACACATTGTTGATTCAATAATCAATATATAGAAAATATTTTTAAGAGCTAATTTTATATTTAAAGATTGTTTTAATTAATTTCGAGTTTAATTATTTAATTGAATTACATAATCCAGATTTACGTATCCTATTTTTCACCATCGCACTTAGTATAGAGTACGCTATATGCATAGATGATATGTAATTACATAACTCTAATCGTGTCGTGCCAACCGATTAGAGCCAAGTTACCGTTTTAATCAAATAATAGGGGAATCTTAACTTATACAATTGAGGAATTCTTAATTTGTTAGTGTTTTCTACAATTTAAAATGAGTGTAACCGATATTATATTTTAATTAGTTCTTAATCATTAAAGTTATTAGAGAAAACAAGTTAGACTATTTATTAAACTCGTGAAATCAGCATGATTTTCGTTCCTTATTTAACATCATTCACTCGTATTTTTTTTAATTTTTCCATAATAAAAAAGAGAACATAGGAAAGAGTGATATATGTAATACTTTTCACGTCACTATTGCAGTAGAATACTAGAATTCATACTTTAGTAGTTTGAATTTTAACACAAATATTTAGAGAGAGTAGAATAATGTTTTAATTATTATAAAATATGATATTAAATAATGTCACTAAACATTCTAACTTCAATAGATTACAAACATTACTAACATCTTGTTACATTTTTAATTAATATTTTTTATTTGATATCATAAATTAAATTAAACATTTTAAATTTTTAAAAAATTAAAATGAAAAACATCATATTTTATCAAATTTTACTAAGAAAAAAAATATTTAAGCCGATCAAATATAACATGTTAATCATCAAAACTGTGAAGATGATTCGGTTTAGAATGCATATGAGAACTATATCAATATAAGGCTAGTCATTTTGCATAACTTTTGGAAACTACTCACCATAGTAACTAAAAGAAACTAGGGATGATTATAAAAAACACTAGATTAAGAAGAATAAAAGAACATTTGATGTTAACAAAAATGTACAACAGAAGAGCTCTACATGATACAGCTGAGCATTGGTTGAACTCTCCGCCGCATGTTCTCCCTCTCTCCGCTCAACCCCGACATATTAGTCAACTTTTCCTGCAATTATCAACGCAAAAATTCTACTAACTTGAACGAAGAGTCTTTTTTTTCATGGAAAAAAAAACGTTAAGTCTCTTTGTAAGTGCTCTCAAGGAACTCAGCATAAGGAACTCGACAAAATCAACAAATATGAGAAGTGTAAGGTTGTAACAAAAAGTGCTATTTATAGAGAAAGGAAATAAAAAAACTGATCTGAGGGTAGTTCAAGCAAAGCAAGTTAAACAGTACGTATAACCTCCTGCATAGAATGCAGGATAATTTAATGTAGTTAGCCACACAAATTCTCAACACTGGAATAATGATAAATTGATAGTGAATGCAAGGTTTTTGTCTTGGGAATCATAAAACCGCTGCTAAGACAATGTGCATAATATAAAAAGCATATGATATTATAATGAGATATTTTTGAATGGATATAAATTCATTAGTTTATTTTTACACACAATCACTGAAAATTAGAGAAGCAGTAAAATATATAATAATTTTACATAAAAAAAAAGTTGATTTGAGTTATTTAAAATAAATATTAAATAATTTTATCATTTAAATATAATCATAAATATTTTAAAAGTTTTATTTTTAAAATATGGGTCATTATTTACTTTTTTAACTAAAATGTTTTTAGCTGCAAAAATTTTTGTGAAATTATATTTTTAATATTTATAAGTTGAGAAACATTTTTAGTTTATTTAAATTTTAAAATTCATTTAACGAATAAAGATCTAATAAAATGATGCATATTTTCTTAACAAACTTTATTTTACAAAATATAAATTACACATTTATATTTATTTATTTTAACAATTACTTTTTTAATGTGAAGTCATAAAAATTTTATTAAAATGAATTTTATATAAAAATATGAAAATTAAGTTGTCCTATATTTAAGATAGGATTAGAAGCTAAATATGGTAAAGATATCAATTAGAAAATTAATTTTATATATCCTTATTAAAATAAATCAAATTAAATTTAATAAATGATAAATATTTTTTATATATTTTATCATTTATTAATGTTTTATTTGTTATGCGCAAGAATGAAGTGCTAAGTTTATGTTTATTCAAGAATATGTTTATTGTGGTATATAATATACGATGTAATGTGATAGTTCTAATAGAAAAAAAAAAAAGATAAAATGTTTTGAAAGAAAAATAATTATAAATGAATAAATAATACATTTTTATAATTTTATTTTATCATGTATATTTTTTTTCTCTTCTTTTATTAATGTTCTTTATTATATGGAAAGCAAAAATTGTCTTACCCTTTTGCTGATGAACTTCTTGACAAAAAAAAATGTTTTTTTTATATGTGAATTTTAGAAAAGAAAAAAAAGATACATTTAAGAAGATTATTTTTAAGCTTGATAAAATGACTTTTGCTTTTATGTATCTTTAGGTGTTATAAAGAAATTAAAGTTATATAGTTATTGTAAAAAAGAAAAAAAAACACAATAAGAGTCCTTTGTGATGGTTGTGAGATTTTATTTTTTCATTTCCAAATATAATTTTTAAAATAAAATATTTTTGACAAAAATAAAGTTAACATAATTTTTAACTTAATTTCAAAACATGTTTACATTCATTTTAAAATCAAGAAAAAAAATTGTGATTTGATTTTGTTTAAAAAACACACTTTTGTTATCTTTAATAATGAACTTTTTCAACACTATTATTGTCATTAACATTATCTCATTGTCATTGTCACTATTGTCACCACCACCATCTTGACACTATCACCATTGTCATTATCTCCAACATTACTATTATTATTTTTATTGTCGTCACCTTCGCCCTGTTGTCATTATCATTTCCACTGCCACAACTTTTACCTCCATTAACATCATAGTTTGTCATTGTTATTGTTACCAGCATGATTTTTTGCAACATTATTATTGTTTATTCATGTGTAATTTTTTGTTTAATACAAACTAAACATAAGTTCTAAAAACATCAATATTATGTATTTTTATTATTATTGTTATTGTCATTGTTGTTTTATTTTTTTTTATCATTTATATAATTTTAATATATTTATTTTTATTGTAAAAATTTACCTTTTTAATTTTTTACCTTTTTATTAATGTTTAGCAAGTTTAATTATTTTTTATTTTAATTAATTTTATGTTTTGATAATTTTTTACATTATATTATTTCACAAAAGAACAAAATAAGATACAGGTTGACTCATTTTATTCATCTTTAATTTGCAACAACTTTTTAAAAACTAAAAAAAATGAAACTAAAAGCTCAAAACTAAAATTGATTTCGATTTTTAAAAAATTTAAAACTAAAAACAGAAAATCACCCAAAACAGGGCATAAGGAAGTAAAATTGTATTTTTAAAAATATTTTTGCAATTTTTAACAAAATAACGCTTCTATCATCTTATGAAAACAATGTTATAAAGAGATCAAAGGACAAATGATAGTTTTTTATACGAATAAAGATAAAGATCGTTTTAAAAATAGATAAAATGATAAAAATATAAACTTGACTATAACCATAATCTATTAACAAAATTGAAGTTATCAAAGAACCATGACACTACGCGACCGGTAGAATTAATCCTAAAATTCTTTAACCCAAGAATAAAAGAAAAATTCTCATAAAAGAAAAAACACTTAATTCATTATGAATTTCTTCCTTTACATATATTCTTATTTATAGAAGATTAGAAAAATAAATAACAAAAAATAAATCATAAACAAATTTAAACTAAATATAAGATAATAGAAAACAAATCCTAAATAAATCATAATGTTAACTAAAAGATAAAACAAGATTATGATCCTACTAAAGAAAATAAATATTAAAATAAGATTAAAAAAATATCCTAATAATAAATGCTAAAAATCTTTAATATTTTCAACTTCATCAACTTGTTGAAAAGCTATTCATTTTTGTATAATCTCTAATCCACTTTATTCTGAATATTTCTTGACCTCCATAATTAGGTTTTACATAGCTTGTTTCAGCATCCATGTGACTTCCAATTCATTCAAAGTGACCTTATGTTGCTTGTTGGGTTGTACTTACCAATTTTAAAAACTTTAATTTTATCAAAATCTTTTTGAAAAAGAAGTTAGCAAGAAACACAATTTTGCAATTAAATAAAATAAATTAGGAAAGAAATAAACATATAGGGTTTTTAAATTAATTTGTCTCTACTACTAAGCCTATATTTAGTTAGGGGTTAATGCACAAAGTTTCACTATCATTAATTAGATTATATGTAGTTTTTTCCAAATAACTTGTGACTTAACCCAAGTAGTTTTACATTAGTCTCTCCAAACTAATCATAGAAGTATTCTTTTCACTCAAAGTCTCTTCAGACTTATACAAATCTCACATATTTGTTTAAGGTTTAAAGACACAAAGACTTAATCATCTTACAAATAAGTACAAGATTAACACTAAGTTTATACTCTCAAGATATCCAACTATTTTGAGAGTTTAAAATCTAACATAGAGATTTTTATAAAGAAGTTTGAAAGACATGGAAAGCTTGTTTGTGCATTGCTTTCTTTGACTTAAACTTCTTAAAATCTTTTTCTATTTATAAGCCTTAGGATAAAGTAATCATCATGATTATAATGATCTTTGTCTTCATGTATTATGGTGTTTGTTAGGCCATTGAATGTAACATTTAATGTATGTTGCTAACTTGTCAACTAATGTGATAAAGTAACTTATTTATCTTTATTAGAACCAAAGATGTAAATGAACATCAAACCCTTTAAAAATCTATGATTTTGATAATGACAAAAGAATATTCTTATATGACGAATACTAATGTTTAATATGTATGTTAACAAGAATACATCCTGAACAATGAAAAAGTAATGATTCTTCAACTCAAACACATAAAACATAAGCGAAAAATGTTAAGTGTCTTAAGCACTAAAATAATTGGATACGTCCAATTAATATTTTCGTTAAATATATGTCTAATACATTTTTACAAAAAAACTATGCATCCTAAACATATAATTTAAAAATGCGTCATAAAGCAACATACATCGTAAAGTAATATTAGACTTATTTTCTATTTAAATATTTATTATATTTGAATCAATATTACACATTTTCAAATGCATATATAACTACAATCTTAGTTTATTTCTGATTTTATCCGTATTGTTTTTCTAATATTTAAATTCAAATGAGCATTTAATAAAAAAACAATAAACATGATAAAAATAAATAGACTTTCATATCAAAAAGACTTTCTAGCTTTGAAGTCTATAATCAAAGAAAAGACCAAAATAAAAATATTTAGAAGAACAATTAATCTATCAAAACTCAAAAAAAGATTAAAAAAAACAAATATATTATCTCTTTTCTAAAAGTAACTGAACGGTATGTGATGTATTTAATGCACAATAAAATAGAAAGAAAAAAGAACCTTAAGTCACAACAAAAATATTTCATCTTTACTTATAAATACTAATGCATAAAACTTTGAAGAAACTAGCAAAAAATAAACTTTTGAAACTCGTTATTAAACACTCATTTGTCTTATATTCTTAAATCTCTTAATATTCTACTTTATAAATCTTTAATATTCTTAACTTTATTAAGTTGTAATCTATGTTAAACTTTCATGTTATCATGTTATGAGTTTTTGCATCTTGTAAAGATCTATAAAAATGATAACTTAGTGTAAAAAAATACTTTAGATAACTTAATCAAATGATTCAGTGTTGTAGCAAAAAATGACAATAAAGAAATACTTAAAATAATTTAATCAAATAATTAAGTGTTGTAACTAGAAATGATACTAAAATAATACTTGAGTTAGAAAGTCAGAAGTAACTTAAATAATATTTGTGTATAATCAGGAATGACACAATCATTATTTGTTTTGTAATAAAATTTTGATTAGTAAAACTCTTCAAGAGAGAATTAAACGTATTTCAAGAGTTTGAACCAAACAAAAAATATTTGTGATGTTGTGTTCATCTCTCACCTTTTAATTGTCCTGTTTTGAGAATCTCTTTTTCATCCTTTTATACAATTTTCTAAAAAATTATGAAAAACTTATAAAAATCATATACAAAGTATTTAATCCCCTTTTATGATATAATGTTGACACTATAATAGTAGTTTGCAAGTGTTTATATCAAATGGATTTGAAGAAGGTGGCACCATATTGTCTACAAGAAAGAAAAAAAAAAACTATTACTACATAGTTGTATGATTTTCTAGAATTTATTTATTAGCCCAATTGATTTATTTTTGAGAAAAAAAATAGTAAACATTTGTGTTTCAATACATGTGAAAATACTATAGAGATATTTTACATTTCTTTTTACTTCTTTTGACAATAAAAAAAATAATACAAATATTTCACATAATAACTGAGTAAATCATTGTAAAAAATATTTCTATAAAAAATATTTAAATAACAAAAAAAAGTATATAACATCGTGCGCACGAGCCTACACACCATACCAGTTTAGATCCTCAATGATCTATTAGCATTATGTAATGCAACCTACACAACTTCCACATTCTATTTGTTATCTCACCCCTTCCCCTTCCCCTACCCCTTCCCCCTCGTTGTATTTCTTCATGAAAGGCATTTAATTCGTATTAAGCTTTTCCATTTAGTTTTTCTTTTGACATATTTTGCATTTTATTAGCATTTTCTAAGCATAACACAATTCAAATCTTCATCATGCTTTCAAGGATCATAAGTGAAAATTTAGTGAAAAGCCACATCTGGCTGTTCACATAGAATGCACAAGACCTGTATTAAGCTTTTTCATTTAGTTTTTGTTTTGTCGTATTTTGCATTTTATTAGCATTTAGTGAAAAACTGTATTGATTTGACCATAGCAACATTTAAATAGACTAATCCTAATCTTTTAATTCAAGATGTGCATAACAATAATATTCAATTAGTTGAAAGATAATAAATCATAATTCACCTTTACATCCAGTTTAGCCAAGAAAAACCTAAAACTGCAGACTCTAATTTTTGTATTTTAGCGTAAACTAAAATAACATATCAGCAAAATTTTGATTCAACTCAAAGCAAAGAAATATCTTATTGAATAAAAGATGAGGATAATAAGCATCTAAATTCATACCTCGCGAGCAATCTTCTGCAAGCTGGATTAGGTCCAGGTAACATGAACACACAAATTGACATCATTTTGCGTGAATGATTAGAAACATTTTCCACAAACAAAAATCAATTATCTAATTAGATTAAATGAGTATGTCAAGACGAATAACCGTGCAGGAAACAAAAATGGTTCACATCATTGCACGCAAAATGATGAGAATTGAATGGGTCGCAGAAGAGAGAAATATCTTTTTGTGCTCTAATTTCAGAACAAATTTTGGGCAAAAGACAAAAAGAAAGAAGGAACTTCTCACTTAAAAGGATATAATAGCTCTAACAGAAACCCTAAACACAAATGACTTCATGGACTATTCAACAACTGAGGTGCATTCGTAGGGTTATTCCGCAACTGAGGTGTGTTTTGGATTTTCATGGGCTATTCCGCAACTTAATGAAAGTTTTGGGTTTCTTTTCAGATAGGCCCAATACTGTCACAAAGTTAGCTCACCCAATATCCATTCAGAGCCATCCTATGTTAATAGACTAAAGGGTTGATTTATTATTATTATTATTATTATTATACTAAGATGGCTGATTCTTGACTTAAAATGCTAAATTTCTGATGTACGATTCATCCGTGTAGTTAATAGTTAACATTAAGTGTCTTGCTTAATTTATAAGAAACTTTAAATTCAAACCACTTATTACAAGTATCGTCTTAGCCTACCTCTTCACTTAATGTAAAGATATAAATTACGTATATCCAATTTCTTTATACATATTTTTGTTTTTGATAATTATTTTCTTTTAAATATAATCCTTCTCAAATCACAATTAAACATTAAAAGGTGAACACCTTTTTTAACAACAATTCAAACTTTAAGTGATTATATTATTCTTGAGAGACTAGTTGCTTCCATTAGATTCAACTCTCATTAATTTTTTTCGTACTTAATGATTAACAAAATAGAAAATTGTAGATATAATCCAATGACAAATTCTTCTTTCTCTCTTTTTTATAATTAAGTTACCTATCTAAAGCTACAAAGGGCAACCGAAGGAAATTAATAACAATGTACATTTCAAAAGACTTATCATGATATATATTAAAATAGAATGCATAAACCAACTATTGCAGTTTTGTTTGGACGAAGGAAGTCATAGAAACGGTGGAAAATCATATACCATAATCAACATTCAGAACCACACGATATAACATCGTTTTCTTCTATTGTAATGGGACAAATGCTTTTCTGGTTAATTTGTTTGTCAACCATTTGATTAGCCACTTGTACCTACCTACTTATTGTTGTTATTAGGCACTTCTTTGCTAAACCAAATTTCTGTGTATGAAATCCAGTCTTACGTTACGTTGATGACGAATATCGAAGTCATGTATCCCCAACTGATCCAGACATGGGCCATGAAGAAGTAATAGTGATCACATACTTATTACCGACGCATTGGGGCTTCATTGGCACATATCACCATCTAATTATAGATCCAATCTAATGAAAGCTACACTCATTTGACCATTCAGAGGTTGGATATATTTATTTTATATATAAAAAGTAAAGTAACCTAGGAGTATCCTAGTAATTTTCCTTGTTCGAATTAGGATGTTTATGTATTATTCTTTTCATAATTTTAGGTTTTGTATGTTTTATTATAAGAAAATTTAATGCTATGCTAATAATGATATTAAGTACTTCAATTTTGATTTAAATTTTGAGTAAAATGAAACGTTAATGATCTCGTGTAAAGTACAGTTAGTTTCCTTGTAAGTGTAAAATTAGAAAAAAAAAATGATATTCAACTACAATTTATTTTAAAATAATTTTATAAAGATCAATAAACTTATCATATATAATAGTTTATGATTAGATATTAATATAAAATTATTTTATATTCCTAATATATTATTATTAAACTTTTTAAATTATCTTTCATTTTTTTATTTTAAACGAAAGTTTATAAAAAAAAATGATAATATCTTAGTTCAAAGCAATACAAACCTCTAAAGTTCGAAAACACTTAAAATGATTTATATTTATCTCACCTTAAATAAATATTCGAACATGAAACATATGCAAGATTCGGCATTTGTCAAATAAGCATTTACGTTTTCTTAGTTTTTCTTCTCATTTATCCATCATTTCGAATTATGAAGATAATATATTTTATTTTATTTTTCTTTAGCCACCGGTATCGCCCTAATTTTCATTTTCCTTCATTCGAATTTTGTTTTTCTTCCATTTTTTGCTCCATTTCTTTAACTTATTACTATTTTTTTGCAAAAAGCCCTATGGCTCTCTATTTTGACTTTTTTTTTGGTACTCATTAATTGCTTTGAGGTAACCCATCAAATATCTCCATCTATTTTTTATTTTTAATGATAAACTTTTAACTCTTAAATAACATTATATTGAAAATTTACTCACCGGTGATGTTTATCAAAAACCAGAAGACAACAATATGATAACATTAAACGTGTCTAGCTCATACTGAATATGCACCCAGAACAAAATTCAGCAAGAAGCTGGCACTTGCTGTTAAAGCTATTAGGATAGTATTCATTTATGAGAGAGTATGGAAACCGTTTAAAAAGAGAAAGAGTACAGAAGTGCTGAGCCAAGAAGTCAATTTCCAATAAGCTAGCAAATTCTCTTAGATTTGAAACTACGCACGAGAATTAGAAGTACGCTAATGTGATTTGACAACTATTAATTGGTAGGAACTACGAAGGAACTCGCTGATGTCCACAAGAAAAATCATCATTACAGTTGCTGCTAAGATTGGCACATGTATCACGTTGTTTACGACCAACAACAACTTTTACTTACCGTGATTTTTGAAAATTTAAGAGTAACGTCCACGTGTACATATCATTACTCAAAGAAGCAACGTTCTGGAGTAAAAAAGTAGCTTTCACTATTCCTTTTTCAGAGTCTATAGTGAATGAGAAAAGTTAATTACGATTCCCAGTTACACATGATGTAAATCTTGAAAGTTAATCTAAATGTGGATTTAATAATGTATGATGGAGACTAGTGGGAAGAGTTTAATAGTATCTTTATTCTTAAAATCATATTTGTTTCTTTTTTTATTTGTGTTTCTAAATTTTAAAATGTGTATTGGAATTCATGAAAGTATGTTCCCAACTTTTATTTAAGCACATCCTTAATTGGAATGAGAATTTAGGAATGTATGATTTTTTATGGAAAAATGGTTAGCGCGAAGTCTCAATTAAGTGGCTCTCCTTCTCTTGACACTCCGCTAGCACCATTGTAAAGAGTACCCCGACAACACTTTTGTAGAGCAGATATTCAAAATCCCAGATTTTGAAATAGACGAGAAGAACGATGTCAACGGTGATTCACTTTTTTTTTTTTTTTTTTTTTATGTATTTTTATATAATGTTTACTTGTTTTTTGAAAAACTACATATATCTGATTATCATGGAAAGATGATTCTGGTGCCGAATAGAATTATTACAGACACAAAATTATCTCTTAAAATATTTAATGTAATTAAATATCAAAACAACTCTTACACCAGATCAACTTGATAGCAGTTAATTCACGCGTTTAGTCGTGTTTACAGAGTACAAAAAATGACTTGAATTGGACTCAACTTATCAGAAGCGTCTCCAACTAGCAAATTAAAGTTACTTTCAGTAAGACTTGAATTGGAAATATGGCAGAGGGTACAAACTAGCCATTTACTTCAGATTGGGTTGGTAGAAAATCACCATACATGGACTTAGACAATGGAGCAAATCAATAGAAAAGGCAAAGCACAAATTTCTATGTGGGTATGAGACTGGGGTACCTCGTTGACTCGTATCAATTTTGCTACGTTTAGTGATGCTTAATAATGACACGCACACATCCGTTATAAAGTAAGTAGATTTTCATCCGTTCGGATAAACTGAATATTAACTACCAAACTATTATTATTTGATCTCAGCCTTGAATTAAAGAATTTGATCTCAATTATGAAAACTAAGCTAAATTAGGAATACTCAAATATATATTTGCAATAAAAAATTTAAGTGTGTAATGTATAATACTTATTATGAAAAAATCTTTAGTTTAATAGTTATATATTTACATTCAATCATAAATAACTGTTTGATATAATTTTTAAAATTATCATATAAGAATTTATAATTAAATGACAGTTTTAAATTATTTTATATTGTATATAATTTTTCTTATCAAAACATTAGATTAATCATCACTTAATCAAGTCGTTCAAATTCTAAAACAGTATTGAGGATAATTTATTAAAGTAGTTGAAGTTGAACTCCTTAATAAATATTTTTTTCCACTTTAATTAAATACTTTTAGTTTCTTAGAAATCCCTCACTGACACAAGTATTATGTTTGAGAATCCTTCCTCTCACAATTGTCGATCTTCTTTCTCAAATTATGTTGCTGTGCCTCAATTTCAATTCCTCATTCAATTTTTCAATTGTAAAAAGAGATCTGCAATCATCTCTGAGTGGCAATATTTATATAAATATGGAGACTATAAGCAAACAAACAATGAAAAAAGAAGATTGAATTTATAAAGAAAAAAATCGAATTTTAATTACAGAAGTTCAGGTTGAAATTCCTTATTCTCCGTTATAATGAATTGGTGCTTCCACAATCAGTTTGATACCGCGTTTTTTTTTTAGTCACACGTTTTATCATTCAATTATTATTATTATTTTATAAATTTTATTATTTAATTTTTTCACTTATTTTACGATCATATTTTACAATTTGTATATATTTTACAATCATATTTTTCAATTTTTATATATTTTATTATTTTATTTTTTAATTTTTACACATTTTATCATTATGTTGATAATAAAACATCATTTTTTAGAAACACATTAATACTTTATTACACATTTAACATGTCAATAAAATGTGTAAAAATTATAAAACATGATGATAAAATACATGAAAATAAATTTAAATAATAAAATTTGTAAGATAATAATAATAAGATGATAAAATGTGTAATTAATTTTTTTGAAAAAAATATTTTAAATAAAAATCTAAATAACTTACTTTTAAGGAAAAAAGTTACCAAGAGAACAAACTTTTTTTAAAAGGTTCACCAAGGAATTTTTTATGCATTATTTGGAAGAATTTATCACAACTTATTTAGATTTGTCTTATATAATAAATGTTTAAAAGACCTTATAAAAATATCATGTGATTAATCTATAAGATTTTTTTAACTTATTTTCATAAGTTCTACAAGATAGTTTATAGAAATAATTTATGCAAAGGTCTTATTAAAAGACCACTGTCAAATTCCATCAATGCCAAAAATAAAAATAAAACACACATATATATATATATATATTAAAATTAAATAATTTTATTTATTTATTTCTTCATCCAAGTTAATATAAATATTAACTTCTACACAAATCAAATTATAATTATTTGTATTTCTGTGTATTACAAATAATTTTTTTATATGTTATTAGTAATTTCTTTTAATATGTTTTCTTCCATAATGGTGTATAATATAACACCTTGAAAATGTAATATTAATAATAATAATAATAATAATAATAATAATAATAATAATAATAATAATAATAATATATATAATT
Source organism: Pachyrhizus erosus (assembly GCA_026544285.1). Classification (NCBI taxonomy): domain Eukaryota; kingdom Viridiplantae; phylum Streptophyta; class Magnoliopsida; order Fabales; family Fabaceae; genus Pachyrhizus; species Pachyrhizus erosus. The sequence continues at coordinate 2,343 of JAMLFT010000931.1, read as the reverse complement.
TAGTAGTTTGAAAAATAGTTAATTAAATTATTAGATAAGAAATAATTAATTGAAATATAGTAAAATATAATAAACTAATATATTAGACTAAAAAAATATTGATTAATATATGATTAAAATTTAATCAATTTAAGTTAAATATCAGTCAACTTTAATCAAAAGTTAAAGAGAAGAAATCGATAAATTAATTTGTTAAGAACAATTTTGTAAATAAGAACAAGATAAGTATATATTTAAGAATTTGAATATTAAACATCAAATTAGTTAGTTACTAAATTTAAGTTTAATATAATTAATTAAAATAAAATAAAGGCTTAATAAAATTAATAGTTTTAATTGATAATTAAGCTAATTAATAGTTAGATATTTTTACTAAAATAAAAAATTATAGTTAGATATTCATAATTTTCATGTTGTTTTAGTAAATTAGCTATAAGAGGGATAATGGATAATAAGTGATTGAGAGTTGTTGTTGTATTTAAAAATTTTAAAAACACCTATGAGTTGATTCTTACATTATGATGATGTTTATAATTTTTTTTTCGGACCTATGTGTTTATATATATATTTTTAGATTTTTTTGATGTTATTTACTATTTTTAAGCTAATTATCTTTTAGAATTGTTTAATATGTTTGAGACCTTAATTAATTTCTAGAAACTTATTTTGATGGAATTTTGAAAAAATGGAAGTATGGTAATGATAATCATGGTATAAATATGCTCTATGATTTTTCTTGTAATTAATTTTGGGGATTCACTATTTTTAAAATAGGTATTCATAAATTTTTAGAATTCTCAACTAGAGATAAATTAAACACTATAAAATAGTTTTAGTGAGTATTATGCCTTGATAAATTTATTATGATCTTTTGATGTCCTTTATACCTAGTTTCAATTTTATTATGATTTTTTGAACATATTTAGTGTTTATTAAAAATAAAAATTAGAATTTCATATTCTAGACAACTAATATTAAGAAAGTGAAAAGTGGGATTAAATAAAATTAATTGGACTTGAAAAAATTCATAAGAGACCCTAAGACATGAGGTATGAGCTTTGTAAAAAATTAGGATAACTGGACATGATTAGATATTTTTAATATTTTTTATAATTCAAAAATAAAGAACAAGGAGTAACTAAAATTAATTAGGAAATAATATTAATTGTTATAAATAAATTATTTTTTATTGAGAATAATATGTGTTGAGAAGCTTTATTGTTAAGTTCAATGATAATTGAATATGGTTTACTTTCTTTCATATTTATTGGATTTATTAAACTTTACTATATGTGTATGCGTGAGGATTAAGGGTGTATAAATTCTTAATGATGATAACTTAACTTAAGAACTTGTTTTGGATTGTCAAAAATTAAAGGAAGACCTATATGATATTATGATGACATTATGAGATGGTTGACCTTGATCATTGATTGTTGATTTTTATTTGTTGGATGTTGACTTTTATCTGCTAAATTGTTTGGACCTTGGGGACTAGAAGGAAGAATCTTCGAACAATGTGTGTTGGATACTTTACTATAATGTGCGATGTTGAATGTTTTATTTAGGGAGAATGAGAGTTTCAAATTCTCATTGAGTAAATTTACTCCTAAAAAGGGAGTGCATTTAGTAAAAATGGGGGTGGCTTTAAATAATTTGATATTCGCTACGAAAGTAATGAAGTAATAATAAAAACACTTAGTGAAAATGTATTAATGGAACGAATCAATAAATAATAGAAGTTAAAGCATATGTATAAATAATCATGAATGTGACAAAAGACAAATAATATATGTGCAACAAATGTGAAAGATTGCAAATTTGACATAAACTATAAAACTAAGTGTAGTGAAAATTTTCATAAGACTTTTGAATATAATAAATTATAATTTTTATTCATAAAGGTATAATGAAATTTTTTGTGAATTTGCGATGTTGCAAGTGATGAAATATTATACATTTTTAATTGGTGAGAATGTATAAAATAAGAGTAATTTTTTTTTGGTTATTCATATGTAGATGATAAAAATAAAGATGTTTTAGATGAATTAAGATGTAGCAAAAATATGATAGCCCTTTTGGGACGAGGTGTCATTTGAGTGAACGAAATTTGTGGTGATGCTTCAAGATGTGTTGTTGCTTAATTCTAAGTGCTTTGAAAAAAACTAAAAGACTAGGATGCAACATTTTAAAATTCAATTGGTGTTATTAAATGACATGCTTTAGCCTATTAATATAGTTAGAACAAAATTAGGATTTTGAGGTCTAAAGTAATTTTTAAAAAAAATATTATTTTAAAAAAGTTATATATTAAGCTTTAATATATATGATTTTTTTTTATCA
>JAMLFT010000930.1:0-35207 GCA_026544285.1 Pachyrhizus erosus | reverse complement strand
AATTATTTATATAAGTAATTTTTTTATTTTAAACAATTTAAAATTTTACGTGCCATCTTTAAGAAAAAATATTTTATTGATAAATAATTCTTATAATATAATTAAATAACTTTACACATGTAATTTAAAGTATTATTATTCTTAGATGTAAGCAAATTCAAATAAAAACAATGTGATGCTGATTTGACTAAGCCATGATTAGTCAGATGTGTGCCATATATTTTTTTGAAATATACAATACTATATGCCATTCAAGTAGGGACATTATAAAATTCCCTTAAGACAATCCGTGTTTTAATCATGATATAGAGGTATGTAAGAATGCCAAAGCTTACAATTCAACACAACATTAGTATATACTCCTCATATCCTCATAAGATGACTTGAAGCACGATTGTCTTGATAAATAATAACAGTCTATTCGGTCCTAAAATAAGGTACAATAAACTATAAACCCAAAATAGCATCACTGGAAATTGCATTTGTATATTTGAATACAAACATCCACATATTGACATCTGTAATAAGAAAAAACTTCAACATAGATACATTGTCTCCTTGTTTCTTTCATGTTATCCTTTTGTGAAACGGACTCTAAACATACCATGTGTTGCATTATGTTATATAGCTACGGGCAAGCTATTATCTCTTGTCTATTAGCTAATCAATGATTATGTATAAAGGGTAACCACTTCGAGCGAGGCTCAATATTACTAGTTATTGAATTTTTTTTCTTACGTTAATCAAAACTATTGAACTTAGTTTCCAGATTTGTAAAATAAAACTTCATCTTCCCACTTTGTAGTTGAAAAATCACTCGGTTAAAAAATTCCTTTCTTTGATAATGCTATCTGTTCATTGCATTAATTTTCTGGTAGTTTAAAGTTGAAATGTGTTTGATCATTAAACATAAATCCCAAACAATAACTAAGTTGAATTCTCAGATTTGATCACTTTATGTGTTTTCTTGTTTGGGGAATCTGCTAGTTTTTCAATATTAGAAGTATGCATATTCGTCTTATGACCTAGAGTGTCACCTAGAGTGTCAATCTTTCCGATTAAGAATTATTGCTTTAGTTTTATCTTGAGTAGAGAATCAGCTAGTGAGATGATATAGATCCTTATCAAGAGAAGGGTCAACTTTTCAGTTTTCACCTCCATTGATTATATTAATTTGTTTGGTTGTAAAAGAAATGTTTAATTACAATAACACATTTCAGGAGAATAAATGCTTAAAACGATTTCCTAAAAAAAAGGAAGCTTAAAACGATTGTTAAACTCATTTAATCTATACTTTTTATTGTTGCTTAATTTGAATGCTTTTAGTGACGTGTAATTTTATATTTTCTTATTTAGTACGTTGTCTGGCATGTGTACCTGTTCGAGGTGATATAATGACCTAAACAATTATCAGAACTTAATCTGATCACAAGGCAGTTTTTCTGAGCTGATCTGGATGGGAACTGGTGAAGAAAGCACAGCTAAAGTTTCTAAACCAACTTCTGCTTTAACTAAGGTTCCTATCTCTTTTCACATTTTTTTTTTCTTCTGGTCCTTTTAAGTCCTAATCATTTCTGTTAAATATTAACTGTAGATACCACTGGCACCTTCATATCCTGATTGGTCAAGCTCCATGCAGGTTAGTGGAAAATGTTAGACAGACTTTTGTATTTGTGAAAGTTCTTCAACATAAAAAAATTTCTAGTATCTAACATGTCAGCTTCTTATTTAGGCTTACTATGCTCCTGGAGCCACTCCGCCTGCATTTTTTGCCCCAACTGTTGCTTCCCCAACACCCCATCCCTATTTGTGGGGAAGCCAGGTCAATAACAAATGTCCTTGGTAATATATTTTTGCACATTCTGGCAGAGAAAGTTCTCATTGACTGTTTTTTCTATTTTTTTCAGCATCCTCTAATTTCACCGTATGGTACTCCTGTTCCATATCCAGCTATATATCCTCCTGGGAATGTCTATGCTCATCCTAGCATGCCAACGGTATCCCACTTGCTCACTCTAATCCCTTTACCCCTCAACCCCTTGGCCGAAAAATATGAAATCTCTGTCACATTTACTTGTACAAGATGAATTCACATGTTGCTATTAGCAACTTTATTTACTACGTATATTATTATTTGGCATTTCATTTATAATCTTCACTTTTGTTCTTTTTGCCTTTTTCATTGTTTTGGTAGACCCCAAGCACCACACAGCATGGTACAGAGTTTGTAGGAAAGGGGCCTGATGGAAAAGATGGGGTTTCTGCCAAAAGTTCGAAAGGTATGTCTGCAAATACTGGTTCCAAAGCAGGAAACAATGGAAAGGCAGGCTCAGGGTCTGGAAATGATGGCGTCTCACAAAGGTTTGGCAAGCCACTGGTCAATTTTAGATCTTTCTGAGACTTCTTTCTCCTCAGTTTGCTTCCTTAATATCCACTTTTTACAAAATTTCATCAACAGTGCTGAAAGTGGTTCAGAGGAATCTTCAGATGCTATTGATGAGAATACTGACCAACAGGTGTACTGTTTAACATCACTACTTCTGCTCTCAATTGATTAAAGTAAATTACTAAATATTAATATCCTTTCTAAAATCTACTTGGTTCGCTCATATTTTATACTTACTTTTTCTGTTACTTCAATTTTCTCAGTAAAAGTACTTTTTCTGTTTCTTTCAATCTCATGAGTTTTATTTCGTTGTAGGAATCAGGTACAAACAAGAAAGGGAGTTTCGGCCAAATGCTTGTTGATGGTATGCCGCAACATTATTCAAGATTATCTTTCTTTTACGTGGTTGCTCAAACAATTTTGTGTTTATGTGATTTCAGGAGCCAATGCACAGAGCAATTCTGTCAGTGCCATTCCTCAATCTTCAGTACCTGGAAAGCCGGTTGTGCCAATGTCTGCAACCAATCTTAATATTGGAATGGACTTGTGGAATGCATCTGCTGCTGGTGTCGAAGCTGCAAAAATGAGACACAATCAATCTGCTGCCTCTGAAGCTGTTACACCTCCAACCATAATTGGACGTAAAGTCGCGCATGGTGAACCGTGGATACAAGTATGTTTCCCAGATTGGTTTTTCTTAAAGATTGTTCAGGGCATGTATTACTTTTTTTTTTCATAGTTAACATTTATTATCTTCATGCTTATTTTAATAGGTAAGAAAAACATTTTCGTTTTTCTGAAACCAAGTATTTCGCGTAGACAGACGTTCATTACTAAGCTGCAACTTTGAATTCTTTAGTTGCTCTACCTGGCTCAGCTTTTACTTAGGCTTTTCCATCCCCTATTCCTTTTTTAGGACGAACGTGAACTGAAAAGACAGAAGAGGAAACAGTCTAATAGAGAATCAGCTAGGAGGTCAAGACTACGTAAGCAGGTACTTGGGAAATTCTACTCCGTGCTCCCTAGTCTCTTGATTAAGTGTGAGAATAAGCCACGTGTTCTGGTGGAACGGTCTCTAATTGCTTGATATTTGGAGGTTATAAAACTGTCTTTATTTGGATGCGTCATTGCATTTCTTGTTCCAACCAGGCTGACTGTGAAGAGTTACAAAAGAGGGTGGAGTCGCTGGGAAGTGAGAATCGAACTCTCAGAGAAGAGCTTCAGAGAGTATCTGAAGAATGCAAGAAACTTACATCTGAAAATAATTCCATCAAGGTAATTTCCCTGACCATTATGCTTTCAGAAGCACTAGCACTGTGTTACACAATGGAAAGTCCAGGTTGTCTTGTTACGAAGTCAAACTGTATCGTTTGACAATAATTGCTGTCTGCAGGAAGAGCTAGCACGGTTGTGTGGACCAGAAGCAGTTGCTAACCTTGAATAAATCAGCTTCTTCTGCCAAATCAACGGCGAAAAATTATCAACTCCTAGAAGAGACGAATTTGCAGCTAGAATTTTATCAATGGAGAAATTGAGTATAGGATATAACTTTTTTTTCCTTGGTTTACAATTTATACCATTAACCATAATTGTCTCTCCCCTTATGTTTTGCCCGTTTATTATTGTAAAAGAAATTATAGGAAAATATAGTTTTTTTCAACACTACTATTTGGGGAGATTTTTTTATGCAGGTCATAGTAAATAAACTTGGCCTACATTATTTATTGAGACTTAATGTAATTCAGTGATAATAAAGATTATATAAAAGAGAATGTTCCAGACTTCCAGTCACAAAGTAACTCCAAAAGTGTATGTCTTGAAGCTAGTGTGTTGTGCTTTCTTCAGATGTGATGGTGCATATTTATCCTAGATCGCTAATTCGGGGATCCCTTGTTCTCAGCGGAAGCTTGGTCGAAATCTTGGAAAATCAGTAATCACCCCATGATCGTAGCTGACGATAGTGCTCGCCATTGAGTCGAGCTTATGAGCAATGGTAATGGGCTTGGCATATCCAGAAGGGTCCAGAGATTGTTCAAAGAAATAACATAATTTTAATATTTGTGCCGATGAATAGATTATTAAGTAAATTAATTACCTTAAGAGTTTTACTCTAGATTCCACTAACCCACCCCTTGTAAGAGGTATGGAACCACGTGTTTGTTCTACCAATTTATATTTGAGCTAATGGAAGATGTAGGGTTTCTAAACGAAGTTAATCGACCTTATTCTCTGAAGTGTTAAGCTGTGCCTATTGAGGCAAGTCTTACCACAACAATACTAAACACTAGGAATTTAAAAAAAAATACATTGGTTGGTTATTTTCATTTTGGAACCTAGATTGGTTTATTTTGACAAATTAATCCTTTTTTTCAGTTTTATTTTAGAGAATTAAAAAATGTTTTATTTAACGTAAATTGAAATAAGCATGCACTTAATAATTAAAAAAAAAAAAAAACTTCCAACAGTAACTTCTGATGGAATTTTTTTTATGTACGTGGTTTTGGAGGAAAAAACAAATTGTACCAACACAGGTTATCACCTTTGATATAGAAATCATAGACTTTCGTTCAAATTATTGCATGCATATAATATTTGTATGCATAATCAACTAAAAATTTAAGACTATTAAAATAATTTAACAGAATTTTTAATTTAGTTCATCTTAAATTTTTAATTAGCTGTACTAATAAATATTATATTTGTGTATAAGCATTACCTTTTAGGGTTCTCTGATACTGTTGAAAAACAGTTGTTAAAGAATCAATATATAAAAATGTTACTGAAAATCACAGAAACTGCATTAATAACAGTAAATGTAATATTATTTATTAAAAAATTTCACTTTGAATTCTTTAATTATTACTTTAAGACACTGAATAACAACTGTCGCACTTCTATCATAAACTTAAAAAAATTGAAAAATTCAAGATTCCTAATATTGAGTATCTTAAAAACGCTAATTAAAAAATAGTAACATTTGAAAAATACAACAGAAGCCTAGTCTCTCTTATTCCACGCAGTCCAGGGGATATCTTGGCGATAGCACTCATCAGTGATTGCTGTTTTGGTCAGGTTCAGCATCAGAGGCAGGGTCTTCGGCTGAACTATGTTGCGGCGATCTATCAGATTCAGCATTACCTCTCAACATTTGGTCCGCTGACCCACAAAAAAAATCAGTTTGCAGTTTTGTGTAATGAACAGTAGCAATTGCAAAAGGCAGAAACATAATATTTCACCTGATCCAGTTATCTTTACTACCATGCTCCTGACAAACTGGATCTCTGCTTGGTATGAACTGACAAGTTTTATCTGCATATGTATCAAGTCAAATTCCACTGTTAAATACAGCTGTTTCACAAAAGGTGAAAAATTATCGCTATATTTGAAAGAGAAGTCAGAAAACGTTCCCCTCTACCAGCTCTCAGCAGATAAACACCAATCAATTTGATTCGGAATGTAAACAAGCTACAAGGACAAGGATATTCCTGGATTTCTCCATCTTTGATGGGATCACGATATTCTTCTTAATAAAGTCAAAAAGCTATGTATCAGACATACCACTTCACAATATGCAAAACCCAAGACTCGATCAACTCGCGCTTGATGCCTCAACAAGACGGGGCGCAAGTGGTTCGCATATAATTGTTTTGCTCCCTGTTCGCATATCGAAGAACAGTTTTGAGGCATTAAAGAGACAATTTTTCAACCAAAAGATGTATTAAACAAGGAAGACAATATGTAATACAAATAACAAGAAGCAAATGCAAGATAGGAAGATGGCGAATAAAAAAATTGCTAATAACTTAAAAAGGGAAATTCCTCGGAGAATCACAAGGTATTCGAACAAAAAATTTTGAACTTTGTACATGTACCAAAATTCACACCCCTATTATAGTTTACAGGATTAGATTTACATCTAGATTTATGCAAGTTCGTGTCGAAATTTTGCTGCCCAACTCCACGTGCAATTCAATAATTTTGCATATTAGCTGTCTCTATTTGTCTCCCTAATAATTGTCCATATAGCATTTTCCAAATCATAATGCCCTCATTTGCCAAGAAAAGAAAAACAAATGTCAAGCAGAAGAAACTGATGAAATTTTAAGGTTTTCAACCGTGGGAAAGAAATTAATATACCAATAAAAACTGCAGATTTGTTCGAACTATGAAGATACAATGACCAAATCATGGTAAAAGAAAAAGAAAATGCAGAAAAAAACCGTAAAGCAAAATGGCACAAGGAAGGGACATAATATAGGAACATTAAAGGAAAAAAACAGTTACAGGACATAATTTATGGAACTCACACTGGTAGATGGAAGTTGAAGCCAAACAAGAAATGCAAACTTCAGGTGATAGTACATAGGACACCTGCAAAAACAATTAAAATTACAATTGATTTAGATCATTATGACTCTCAGAGTCTAATAACTAATATCTAGATGAAAAAATACTAACAGCCATAAAAAAAGGGAGATAGATTCTTGTTAACAAGAAGGTAGTGTATCATATACAAGAAGGTAGATCTCTGAAAATCAAAGGGAAATATACAACCAACTTAATGGATTAGGATGTGATCAAACTATACCAAGAAATAAGTTTGTCTGTGAAAACTTCAATGAGGCTGAACGAACCATAGGCTGCAAAATAAAAACAAAGAAAAAACTTCATAATTAATATAATACAGTATGCTTTATGCTTGGACATGGAAGTGCAAAGAGATTGAGGAGGTGTATTGTATTTGGGGGTGTGGGGGGTGAGCATGTTAGGACCAGTGTTGTCAAAGTTGTGTGCCAACACATGGGATCATTCAGTCCATGAACCAACAAGCTTTTTCCTGCCCCCCCACAAGTCTCGTGTCAAACAGAATCACTGGCATATGGAGCAGTCTGGATTGACACTGCAAGGCATTGAATTGTTGGAGCAGTTAAAAAAAACACAACATTGATGTGAGTTGGGCAGATTGGTCATGCAATCTGGTCCAGAGTGGAAAAAAAAATCTGCATATTTTGTTCATAATTGCTGCGCCTAAGCCATAATTGACTATCTCTGCCTATGGGCTCCGGTTCCCCCTCTCTTCCCTTGTGCCCAACCCTTGTTCTCCCTCTCTTTCAAACTGACAGGGCACTACTCTTTGTTCACTTTTGCTGCTTCACTCTCTTCCCTTGTGCTTCTTTCATTCTGACAGCACACTATTGTCTGTCTTTTTTCACTTCTCTGGCTGTGTTGCTCTGTGCTGTGTTATTAGGTTGCTGCTGTGTGCTCTGTTGTTAGGCCACTGGGTGATTAGGTTTCTTATCTATGTTATTTTTTATACACGTATGCGAATGTGCGCATGTTTAAATGTAGGTTTGCATTTTAGTTTAAGCTTACAATTCATGATAGGACCCAATGATCCTACACCCACCTTCCATTCCAACATTGAAACTTTATTTCAACAAACTTGGTATAGAACATCAGGTAATTTTTATCAGCTATCAGAATAGGAAGTGGTGTCTTGGCTGTAGGAAGCTGTAATACTTGAGGGTAGGAATCACAACTCAGTTTTATGATCTAATTTTCATATTCTGATAAATCAATTAGTATGTTGGGATGGGCTGATATGTGGTTCCTACACTCTTTTTATTATAACACCTAAAGATGCTCAGGAACAAATGTTTCTTGACAGCAAGTCCAATAGCAAGCAGTCCTAAGTACAGAAAGATGCATAAAAAAGGAGGGGGTAAATTGATAAAATTTTCGTAATCTCTGTAGGAGGAAAATTTAACATAATTAGATCGTTGAAACAAATCTACTCCAATATTACAAATTAGAATACACGCCTTAGAGAGTAAAACTCTTACTCTCCCCCCTCTCTCAAATAAAAGGCCCCAGTAAACCTTCTCACCCATTGGCAATGTAGTAACCCCAGGTAGGTTCTCCCCAAAACACAGAGAGCTGGGTACCGCATTGCCATGTCAGATAGCCACACCATCAATCAAAATAATGTAATCACTTAACATAGTTTCTCTTTTCCATCTATCTCTTAGTCTCTAGTATAAGGATTGGTGAAAACAGATCAAAAAAGAAAATGAAGAAGTTAGGCAACATTGTACCTGCCCAGTAGAGAAGACAGCTATGTTGAGCATTTTGATCTTTACTTTCTATTGCTTTGAACGTAGAGTACACAGGCAAAGCCACTCCCACAGTACAGCTACAAAAAAAAAAGATCAATAGTTAAATAACAAATTTAACCACAAGCCTCCTTAAGATCCTAACTGGTAATAGTGAAATGAAAATATTTGACCATGCTGTTCGAATTACAACGTTGGAACCAAGAGGACAAAGGAGCAACCGGAGTCCAACCTGCACCGAATAGCTCAAACATCAATCTAAGCATACATGACAGACAAAAAATGCAGCAGAATGATACCTGGGATAATTTCAATAGTTCTTTGATACGAGCAAATAATAAAATCTTGTTTTAATTGCAATCAATATTAAGAAGCACTTGAAATGTAGAATTTGGTCGCAGGAGGATGCAGAATCAAAACCCTAAATGAACAAAAAAAAATAAAAAATAAGGAAAATATAAATAAGAGACAAAGAAGATCGATGCGAACTTCGCTTGTTATGTTTGATCCGAGGAGAGCCATTCTAATTTCCAATGCACCATTCCCTTCGCTTCCGACATGCTATGTAAATTCATGCGAAGTTTATATGCTTTTGGTTTTATGCTAACCGTCAATCACCCAAAACAATTGAGTAGAACACCAAACAAACAGGCTCAGGCCCAACTAATAACAAAGGTCTCTTCACAATGACCCATCACGTGTAGAATTTTTGTTGAGAGATAAAATTTAGATATAACATGGAGTAATAAATATTAATAGTATTTATTTCAATTAAAATAAATCAAATATTGTATTTCAAAATTGAAATCTCACTAAATTTTGATTAAAGATAGTATTTAAGTTTTTTATTTTTTAGTTGAAAATTCAAATCTAATTTTTAGATTGCATAGATTTTTAAAAATATAATATAAATATAATAAAAAGTAATTCAAAGCATGGATTTTTTATCTTATAATTATTTCATGTCTAACATTAATATAATTCATTTTATATATGGACTACTAAAAGAGAACATGTATAGTATTTATATATTTATTGGAAAGTTTTGTTAAATTTTTTTTTTAGTTTCAACATATATTTTTTTACAAGTATTATTTTTTTATAGACAATTATGTTTGATATACAATCTAGTTAACATATTTTTTAACAGATATTTAAACTTTAATTCATTATAAGATATAATTAAAAGTTTGATTTTATATTTTTATAAGATTTAATCTAAAATATCTTTTATATTAATTATTTTTACAAAATATATTTTATTAAAATTAATTTAGAAATATAATTTATTGTATTTTTAAATTTTGTTTGAAATAATTTTAAAAATATTAATTTAAGATAAATTTAATACTTTTAATTAAATTAATAAAAAAATTTAATCTTAATAAATTAATTAATTGGATCTTATAATAAGGAATAGATGTAATATTACAAAAAATAAATTAATTTTAAAAAAAATATAAAAAATATTTTCTCGATGACAACCAAATATATTACAATAAAATGAATATTTCCCAATGAATTTATAATGTCATTGGAATACAGGAAAACTATTCTCGATGATAATGGATATTGTTGAAAAGTCTTCACTTGTATATCATTTGCAACGACTTTATAATGTCATTGGCATATAATCAAAACCTCTTCTTACAACAATTGATGTTGTCATTGAGATAAAGATTGACTCCTGTATATTTTCCAATGACTTTATAATGTTACTGCACATTGTCAAACTTTTCCCAAACTACAGTGGTTACGTTCGATGTTCATCGAAATAATTTCAACAATAAATTAAAAATAATACTTATATTTCTAGAAATAACTTACAAATTCAGGAAACGAATAATTGCTTCACATAACAACCCAAAATATAATAGGTCTTAATGAGTTGCTATCCAATAATATATTACTCATAAATTATTTATTATTCAAGCATAAATTCCAATCGGAATTACCCAAGAGACAATCAATGAATAGAAATAAAAAATAAAAATATTGAAGTAAAGTTACATTTACTATGGCCAATAATCAAGTTCTAGGCGATAACTGCACCAATCATGTCTCCTAAACAATTACTCCCACCTCACCTTGATGTAAGAGGAAAGTCTCTACCATGAGAAAGATCCAACCGTGACGCTCTATACACCAATTTTTATTTAGCACACTTGAAAAATCATTAAATAAAGCATCGGAATGCCTTTTATATATTCTCATCCCCATTAATTCATCAAGGCGAGACACCATCGTCGGAAATTGGCAGAAAAGGAAAAAGAAGATCCATTTCAGAACGAACAACGTAAAGTGATTGTCTGCTATGTTCACTATGCTTTTCTGTATTACAGGAGAATACGAAGAAGAAAAAATACAAGTAACAATATATTAAAAAAAAAAAAGCAAAAAAGAATTCTCGTTATCACTGTCTCAAATCTCAAGAAGCATGAAATCGCTAGACCAGTGACACAAGATGGCTACTTTTAGTTTCCTACCCCTTTGTTTTTACTATATTGAAGATGTTTTCACCCGGTGTGCGTTCTACATATAGAATGTTCTTAGTTCTTGATATGCATATACTATATATGATCTTCAAGAGATGAACGACAGTGTAGTTTGACATTTCATTCCTCTGATAACAAAAGGAGAAGCATAAGAAGCGGTGGAAAAACAGTATCAAAAAAAGGAAGATGACGAACTAATATACGTAATTGAATATGCTCGTCATATAAACCTTGATTTCTAGCTCATTTTGCAGCAAAATAATCCATAATTTGAGGAATAAAGGATAGAAATAAGTCAAAGAACCATTTAATCTGCCAAACCCTTTGATTAGAAAACCAGTAAAGTTGATGAGGATAACAAGAGTCCAACAAAGAAAGACAACCCCCCTCCCTTCCTACTTTAGAAGATAACAAAATGGTCCAGAATAAATACAAGTTTATCTTATCTACCACCACCCCTCCCCACTTTTCCTTTTGCAAAAGATACTTAAATTTTCTATCATAACAATAATTTGAACCAGTACCGTAGACATGGAAAGTGAAACCTAATAATAATACTATCATTACAGTACTAATTAGTAGTTTAATATTATTACATAATCCCCCTCATCCAATAATAACACAGTGTTCTAACAGCGCCATGCTGACGTCGCAACCATCGCCCTTTCATGCCAGAATAACACCAGTTCGTTCTGACGTTTTGCCACGTGGAAGCCTCTGATTTGAGACTTGGCTAACAAACACTCCGCTTGAAAATCCGTGAACTGGCTTAACTGTACCGGCCTCATTCCGGCACCGTAAAACGCCTCCCTCCACGGCGGCAGCCGCCGCCACGCGCTTTCCACCGCCGCCATAATCTTTGGCCGCAGTTGCATCATTTCGATCCTCCTCACCCACTCGCCTCCTCCCCCCGCCATCGACGCATCCAGCGACTCCAGCATCATCGAGTAGTACTCTAAACTGCTGACAACGGCGCGCCGGAACGACGCCGTGGCAGCCGTGGCCGTCTCCGCCCACCCCTCGCTGTCCACGAAAACCACGACGCTGGGCGAGACCCTCCGCACGTCCGCCAAAAACGCGGCGGCGTTGCCGAGGTGGCGGAAAATTGCCGGGGACAAGAGCACGGCGGTGTTCTCCCCGTCGACGAACTTCACGGCCTTGAAGGAGAGCGTCTCGAAGGTTCGGAGAGGCACGAACTCTACCTGGACTCGGATCCTGAGTTCGAGAGCGAACTGCGCGAGGTTGTCGCGCACGAGCGTGCTCTCGACGCCGAACTCTTCAGGAACGACGGCGGTGATTCGAAGCACCGGCGACTCCGCCGCCTTCTCGGCAATCTCCCTCATGAGAGAAGCGTATTGGATTCCGAGGCCGATGTCGAAGTCGATAACGTGCATGAAGGAGCACGCAGCGTGATCTAAAACTATTTGATTGGTGGTGAAGATGGAAAACATTGGGATGGGTGAGATTCCCGAAAAGGCCTTGAAGGTTCTGATACTGTGCACGATTTCCACCAAGGAAGAATTCCTCGGGGTCCGGTTCGAACCGGAGAGAAGACTCTGGATAGCTTCTTTGAAATAAAACGCTGCGCGTTGGAGAGGTTTTCCCACGGGGGATCGTAGCCGTTGATTGAGCCGCTCCAATATCACTTGCGCCACGTGTAACTGCTTCGTGTCGAAGCAATCGGAGGCGCGGATGAGCTCTTCAATGAAATCGAAGCCGTTGTGGTGGTGGTGCTGGTTGAAGTCCTGAGCCACGTGGTTGAAATCGAAACCAAGGTTTTGGTTGGAGTAGATATCGGAGAGAGCGGTGAACTCAAGCGCGTGGTCAAAGGGTGCGAAGTCATCGCATGATGGGTTGTTATTGTTGTCGTCTGGGTGGAGAAAAGTTTTCAAAACAGGGGCGCCAGAGTCGTCGTGTAAGCCCAAGTCCTTCATGATGGAGTCCCAGTCCAAGTTGTGCAACGCATGGTCGTCCAGTTCGAGACACTCTTGTGAATTAGTCACGATAACGGCGTGATCGGTGGGTTTTTCGGTGCCCGGAATCGGGCTCCGGCACAGGTCGAGGACAGAAGTGGGCTCGTAGCACAGGCCCGTGGTGTTGCTGTTGTTGTTGAGATTGGGAAGGGCAATGGTACAGACTACGTTATTGGTGGGTTTTGGGTTGACCTGTGGGGATGACGGAACGGGAACTCTCATCGCTTAGTGAGGACTAACAAAAGCTGTTGTGGTGTGCCCTTGTTTGTGCTTTCTGAAGGATTATTAGAGGAATTGTTGTTGAAAGTGAGGGTGGGAAGGAGAAGGGGGCTTTTTGTTGTTATGATTGTGGGCCTTTTTATCTTTGCTTGTGTGCACGTAAAGGGGTGGTGGGGTTGCTTATTTATGGTCATTTCATGTATGCCCATGGCTTCAAATATATAGATAGATTGCTAGTTACTGTCATTCATTTGTACTGTGAGTAATGTGACCTCACCTGACCATGCTTGACCCTAGTCAGTGAATCACACTAGTTTTATTTTTTTAGTTTGAATTTATTTACAATTTTACTCTTTTCAATAATTAAAAGTCTTTAAATTTTCATTTCTAATTTCAATTAATTAAGTTATTTAATATTTTTAAAATTAAAAGAAACAAAACTAAAAAATTAAACCTTTTTATCACCGTGACGTGATTCCTCAAGGGGAAGTCACGCTAGCTAGTCTTCTCCTTTTTCTTTGTTTTTCTTGGTTGAACTTGAACTTCAGAGCTCAAACCTCAATGTTCGGGGGAAAGACATGTTTAGCCAAGTAACCATATTCTGTATAAGCTCTGACTTTTGGTCATGAATTGCTGTACATACACGAGATGAAAATTATCCGTCATTTCGAAGTAAATTGTAATATTTATTTGAGAGAAGAGTCCAAAAATTAGTTATGTCCACTCACCTTTCAAAATCAAGACAAATGCACAAAATTGAAGACAAGGACTTGCACAGAGACAATTGGACTTTCTTTGCGACAAAATTTAGGTATAATAGATTAAGTATTTTAGTATTATTTTTAATTAAAACTAAAATTGTATTTCAATAATCTACTAAAGAAAGTTAATATTAAAATTTATAAAGTTAATTATTAACACAAAACTAAAGTTTTACTTAAAAATTTGTCATAACAAATGTTAAAAACATTACACCTATTTTTTATCCATAAAATTATAAATTTATAATTTTCATAGCTTACTACAAGTTAGATATGTTTTAAAAAATATATATTTAAAATAATTTCTAATTAGTTAATAATATAAAAATTTTACACTAATAGGATATCAAAATTAAACTCTTAAATATTGAAGATCTTAAGTTATTTCCATTTTATGCTACTTAAGTTTCTATTATCTCAGTCAAGTTTAGGGGGAAAAAAGGAGTGAATTACAAAAGTTGCTGATACATATCTTAAAAATTAAAAGAAATTGTGAACCGTATTGCCATCAACTGTAAATTCAATAATCATCTTCTACCACAAGAAAAATAAAAAATAAAATACGAGTGTTTAGAGATAAAAGATGAATTTGAAATCTTAAAAGTAAAAGTATTTAACATTTAGTTACAATAAAGTAGAACAAAAATGCTAGAAAATTTAATCAAAGATAGTGCAAATTATTTATGACCTATTGTGTAAAATTTTAAGTGAACTATTTTGTCTTGAAACCAATAATAATAAATAAACAAAATTAAATTCCTCTTTATTTCTTTTCAATCATTTCGCAGTGGTTTAATCTTGTCATTTTGCTTCAACCTGTTAGTATAGGTAGAGAAAGTCAAATTTTGAGTTATATCTAAAAATTTAAGGGAAAGTAAAATAAAATGATTTAGAAAATAAATAATAAATTAAAAAATATTATCATTTAATTAAAAATGATCATATATAATAAGTTTATTTATTTGATAATTATTTTATAAATTATATTTATTACGAATTCTAATTAATTAAAAGTATAAATGTTTTTAGAATGATAATGCATATCAATTAAACAAATAGTAGTAGCACCTAACATAATTGAGTGTATTTGGGTGGATTTATTTTCACGTATCTAAAGAGGGATGTCCATCATATGTCAAAGGAACTTTCAACTGTAAAACGACAAAAGAGTCAAATAGTGGGCGTTAAAGGCTTAAAGCAGCTAGTTAAGTCGTGCTTTCTTTAAGTTGGGCCCACAAAAGTTCTAAATGGACCCCAAGACATGCATGGCACCACCCATCTTTAAGTCTTTATTTATACCCCAAGAAAAAGCTTTAGGAAAGGTCCATCATTAACTACTTTGTGAGGAAGGCACAGTTTGCGGTAAGTTTTGCCATTGCTACGTTCCTACCTAACTATTGATATTAGCCGTTAGAAATACATTTTTGTCAATAGATCGAGTCTTCCTTCGTAGAACCGCATAATATGAATATTAATTGTCAAAATGAATCGACGCAGGTAAAAAAACCGGCCTCCAATCTTCAGGAATCAGAACACTTTTGACTAACTCAATGTTTTTGGTAAAGTTGAGCAATAAAAGGTATGGGGAATTCGTATCTTGTAAAATTATTTCCTCAATTTCCATTGAATCATGTCAATTAGTTCGTACAAAGGAAGGAAAATTCACCTTTTATATTATTTACTACATTTTTTTTCTTTTTCTTGAATATAATTTTTTTTTACTGATTCACACTTTTTATAATATTTGATTGATTTAATTAATAATATTAAAAATTTTAATATTTTTATTATTCTTTTAAAAAATTTATTAAATTTATTAAAATTTGTCATTTCACATTTTTAACTAAATTATTTTTTAATTAATAATTATTAGTTATCTTCTTCCATCTTTATAAGAAAAATAATAATTTTATCTCATTAATTTATAAAATTATTAAAAATATTTTAATAAAAAATAATTAATACAAAAGATAACAGAAAAAGAATTTTATAAAAAATTATAAATAAATTTTAAAAAATTATATTAAAGAACAAAGATAATAATAATTTGATTTTATAATATTTTTAGTATAACAAAATTTGTAATATAAAAATTAAAAACTACCATATATATGAGTTTCAAAGTATGATTTTGATATATTCGTATGTATATTTACATGGTTATTTCTCATTCATTTAAAATTATTTAATTTTCACCTATTTTTTTACTTAATGTTTTTATTGCTCTCCTGCCTACTTTCCCGCTCATTCACATGATTTTTATATCAATTTGATTTTTTTTCCCTCCATTTTTCACTTATTTGCATGGTTTTCGCTCATTTTCTCATTCATTCGTAAGTTTTTATTCCCACGTTTGAATATTCGTTGTTTATCCATTTGTATGATTTTTTTAGCTCATTTAATTTTTTTTGCCACTAACTTTTCATACCTATACTCATTTCTAACTCATTTGCATGCTATTTTTTTTTTCTTAACTTATGTGCAATCGTTTTTATGAACTTTCTATTTTGATAGTAAGTTTGCATGAATATAAAATGAAGATTGTTAGATTGGTATTGTATGTATATTTAATTAATTTTATTTGTGATAGTTTTTTTTATAAAAATTAGTTATTTATTAAAATTTTTCTACTATGTAAAAAATTATTAAACAGTGTTAGGCAGAAAATTAAACTACATTTTATTAAAATAATATCTGTGACAAATTATTCACGGCGTTGTTTGCATCATGTTTCTGTTGGAATACTATTACCCAGCTTTACTTACCCTTGTCCTTGTTTGACATTTTAATTCCATGACCCTTTTCAGTTCAAAGGTTAATCAGTTGCATCTTTTCTTATGTGGACCTTCTTAGCCAATAGGTAGTTTACATACTCATAAAACACAAAGGTAGTAGTTTTGCATGTATAATTAATTTAAATAAATTATAATATCATTTTGGAAGGAGATCTCTGAGTTTCTTTTATGATGATTATTGTACACTTGGCAATAAAGTAATGAATACTCTTGTTTCCCTTGGCTTTTTCTGTCATCATCGTATTTCTTTTTAATTATTATTTTGTTGAGGAACATTTTATTATTAATTTATTACATTTTACTGGCCAACCTAAACGAAAAAACGAGGATAACATAGACGTACTGGTGAAGAATCCAGCAGCGTTTACACTCTGGAAGGAATTCGTTGTGCTACGAAGAAGAGGAAAGTGATTAGTGAATGATTTTACTTTTGATTAACTTAAACTTTATATTAATTTTATATTTTTGAATTAATATATTTATTACTAAATTTTACTTCACAGATATAAAATATTCGTCTTTTACTGTGTGTTAAGCGTAGTTTCCAATTATAATAATTAGAGAATTCCTTTTTGAAATGTAGTTCTGTATCGAAGGAAAGTAAACTATACCTCTTTTAATAAGACTACAAACAAATTAAAAATGTCACACTCTTATATTTATTGCTGACCTATTATAAAGTACGTCGACTTCCTCTGTATTTAAATTCATTAATATAATGCTATCACCTTTTTTGGTTCAATGTCATAATTTATAATTAAACTTAATTGTGAGTTACAACATTAATTTAAACCTTATAAAGAATATTAAACTTCTATAGAGAGACGGCAAGCATATAAATTAAATAGTTAATAAATATATAAAATGCTCCATTGAGATAATTTAATTTATAAATATCAGTTAGATAAAAAGAAAAGCAAGCACGTACAAATCCATGCAATTAATGAAATATTGTATATCAATATATAATCCCACCCCACCCATTCCCTTGACGACAAAGATTAAAATTTATTTAATAATTTAATTGTAGTCCTACCAGTAAATTAAATAATGCTATTTAAATTTTTAGTATAGTATATTTTGGTAGTAAATTTTTAGTATAATATATGAAATAATATATTCAAAAAATAACATAATACTCATAACTTCCTAATATTAAAAATTAAACTCCACTTACAAATGTTGTCATTTAACTCATAACTTATAATTATATATAATATTTAAAATTAAAACTAAAACTAAAACAATTACAGTTGGTCATAAAAATATTTAATTGATATGATTGTCTATTATTATAATATTAGGCTAGAACTATATCAATAATCATAATATTGGAATTTTTTAATTAAAAAATAATAAAAAGTTTGCTCCCAATCAAACAAGTTTTGGGTTGATTTTGACCACTTTAGCCGATTTTGGACCGATTCAATCAATTTTATACCAGTTATTGTAAGACAAATCTTCAAAGTTAAATAAACTTGTTTAGTGATTAGTTTTCAATTCAATCAATCCGAAGAACTGGTTTAATCCAGTTCTAATAACACAGATAAAAAGTATACTCTGTATTATATGATTGATTTAAATTTAGATAAATTTCTAAAGAGTAAAATAAACATAAGAAACATTTTAAATTTTAAAAAATGAGAATAGATTTTGGATCATTAACCACTAATGTAAACTCACACTAATATGTTATGTCTCGTTAAATATAAGGAATACTAATATGACAGTTTTGAATAATATATTTTCAACACACGTTCTCTTGTTAAGTGAAATTAATTTGAATTCCACTAGTTTAAAAATATAACTTATTTAATTAGGAAATGAAACTCAAATATTAGTGAATTTCACATGCACTGCATCAAATAAGAGAGTATGTATGTATAAAAGAAAGTATGTTTAGTAGTATTTATCTATTAAATAATTATAAAAAAACAATGTAATACAAATTTGATTTGGCAAGAGGAACTCTTACTATAAATTCGAGTCGCATTGGTGATTTAATTTTATGTTATCATAATAGTTTTAAAAACATATATTCGTGTGATAGTATTGTCTCTTAAGGGATTTATTGGTTATATTTATATTAGTTTTTCTTTTCTAAAAACATACATTAATGAAAATTAAGTGTCGTGATAAGAGAGACATATTCACAAATAAAAAAGAATTTTCAAAGTCTAAATCTTAAATAAAACAATCATTGACAGCCCTTAATTTGCAACAACATCTAAAAGATAGTACAATACTTATAGGAATATCTTATTTAAAAAAAAAAAAAAAAAGTATAGTGAAGTATGATCCGGATCCGTTAGAATTTTATTTTATTTTTGTCTTTGCAATGGGTCTTTGTAGACTTGCGAGGAACTGTCGTGTCCGTGACCCCACTGGAGGGCTTTTTATTAGATATATATGCATTCATGCTATTGGTGGTTTAATGAGTAGGCGCGTGTAAAGACGGCACGTGGTTAGGTAAACCCTAAAAAGCGGCGAAGGAATATGTTCCAAGCTATGATACGTGTGACAGGGCATCGATTTTCCTCTTTCCTGTTAGAAAAATAAGCCTTCAATATTAATTTCGTTCCTCAATAGTATTTTTTTTTAGTTTTGATTTTTAATTTTTTAAAAATATTTTATTTAATTTTAGTTATTATTTTTAAATAATAATATTAAATGATGTTATAACAAAATTTTTAATAATTTAATTATTTATTACATTATTAAATATGATAGAATATTTAAATATAACTTTTTTCAATAAATTATATTTTTAAATTCTTAATTATTTAATTAATAATATTAAATTAATTAATAAATTATTTAAAAACATAATTTTAAAAAATATGTATATCTTTTATTAAATTTTTTAATAGCATAACGAATCATTAAATTATCAAAATTATTATTATATCATTATTTAAAAAATAAAAAAAAATTAAAAATAAAATATTATTTGATATTAGATATTAAAAAAAATATTTTAAAAAATAAAATTAATTTTTAAAAATTTAAAATTAAAAAAATATTTTTTTTTAAATATCAATTTTATATTTAAGTCAAAAAATAACTACATCTAACCTTTCATGAATTATTATTATTTTTATTAATATTTTTTAACTATACAATTAAGCTAGACTTTTATTCTCCGATAAAAATTTTATATAGTTTTATAAAATTTGGTCTTCTGAATTAATTACAAAATTAATTTTAAATCAATACTTAATCACACTTAAATTCATTATTCCTCTCTAATAATGTATTGTATAAAAATCGAATATGGGCTCTTTCCACATATTCAGCCCGTATTATCAATTAAGTTACATCCACATCTGTTGAATTATGGTTATTAATGTTGTTTGTCGTTGAGTTTTTTACGATATTGTTTGTTAAATGTTAATGGACACTTTAAAAGAAAGTTTGTTCTCTTGTAAAATAAAGTGTCTTTATGTCCATTTGCTCATCCCTCGTGGAAAACATAATATACGACATATACAATTCATTTTTTTTTAATTCATGCAACACACTTCGTCGGTACTTAGATTGTGCGTTTGATTATCAACTTTATAGAATTATGTTTATTTTTTGAGTCTTTTATAAGATTTTTTTTATTATTGTGAATTAGTTATGAGCATTTTCTACACGTTCTAATAACAAGTATAAGGCATGTAGTGCAAATGATTACTCTAGCAAGTATCCTATTCCTATATACTCTAGGGATCCAATGCTTGCTATATCCTTGTTAGAAAATGTTAACTCATCTCCTTTCCTTCTTATGCGTTCTTCTCTGACCATATATTACTTTTAGAGTTATAGTATTCATATATTACCTTTATAATTTATTAACTTATTGCATAAATAAGAAGTTTAATATCACATTTATATATAATATTTTTGATAAATTATATTTTTAAATATCTTATAAATAAATATGATAAGATCGATTATTTTAAATTTATAAAAATTTAAAATATAATTTATAGAAAAATTATATATAATTATTTTATTATATTTTTTAATGATGTAACTAGTTAATAAATTGTTAATCTTAATGTTATATTATTATTTAAATTTTTTACTTAATAATATGTTAATTTTATTATTTGATAATAAGAGTTAAGATAATAAATAAATAAATTTTAAAAATGTAACAATTTTTTTTAAAATATTAAAATAAAAAACTTCTTATTTTATAAGAACTAAAATGTCATTTAAATTTTTTTTATCTCTCCATCAAATTAATTATATTGTTTCACACATTTTTTCTTTTTTTTTATCCTATATTTTTCTTTTTTACAAAATTTACATATAAAGTACAAGTTCTCTTACTTATACCCATGCTAAGGGAAATTATTCTAATAAGTTTGTCCTGCTTTAGTATGGATAAAAGCATTACTTATTAATTATATATAAACATATTACAATTTATTTCTACAACATATATTACTACAAAATAAAATTTATTTTTCGTTAATCAAACACTTATAAATTTATTACATTATAAGACTAAGTTAGTTGGATAAAAAGATTCAATGTTAAATGTTTTATATATTAAAAAAAATTATACGCGCACCAAAAAGAAAAAGAAAATATAAGTTAACTCTTTAATATTTTATAATATTGAATTAGTTTGCTAGTTGCTTGTTAAACCTGTAGACCTATGTTGCTATCTAGTATAACAACAACCCAATGAAATAAATATAATAGAGACAAAGAATATATCAAAACCAAGCATGTGTTTCATCTTTCAAAAAAATTGGATATCTCAATCTCTGATTAAAGTACGCAATATTGAAATTAACTCCGCGTCAATACATGATTTCATGATGATTCCGAAATCATTGAGTTTAAATTGTTTTTGAAAAAAGGTAGCGTGTGAAGCTCGCGTGTGTACGTGTGTGTATGTCTCTTTCTTATATTGCCTTAGCAATTAAGGTTCTAAGGGACACGGTGGGGATAAAGAAGCTTGAGGATTACAAAAGCGAAGGGGTGGGGGTGTATGAGGAAGAGAGATTCTGGTTTATATATATCATGGGTCATATAAAGAGGTCCATTCACACCCACTTCCATTCCAAAAGGGAAGGGGGGGAAAAAGCTAAAGGGTGGTGAAGAAGTGGAGGATGTGATTTTTCATTAGGGGAATAATAGAAGAGGATCTTCTATCTTCTGTGTTATAATGGCACACCCAATGCTTTACAAATTACAGCAGGGGATCCATAAGGATATGTTGTTGCTTTGACAAGTATAAAATACGACCCTCGATTCAATTTTCTTTTTCTTTTATTTCCCCCACTATGACAGCTATTCATTTTCTGCATATGAGATTCCTCCACATTTTTGTATAATATACGTGGTCTTCTTTTGTGTCTCTGCCATGCTCGTCCTCTTGATACTAGTTGATGTGAGACATTATGGCACAGGTTTGTGGTCTGAGGTAAATGTCCGAAAGATTAATTTGTGTTTCTGGTATTGTGTTGAGCCACTTCAATGCATGACGTCACCAACTTAGACGGCTCACTTTAAAAAGGAATTTTTGTCGTCCGATCACAAACAGATGAGTTTAATTGGAAATAAAACAGACCTGGATAATTTAAAAAAAAAACAGAAAAATATATCTCTATTATAATATTAATAATAATAATTAAACTTGAAAGAGGGCATCCCGAAGAAATAGATAATCACTTTTTCTTCCGTTTATATAGTCCATGTTTAATATACACATGCACGTTGAAAATGGCATGTTTGTCTCTACAAGAGGCTATGAATAACTAATTAATCTAGCGATAATAATTGTAAAAAATACATATGGCCAAAGGTAGGCACTACAAAAAAGAAAGTTATACTAGTATCACCCTAATTCTATACTAATAATGGCCGACACTAATAGATACTCTAGTATTTGTGAAGCAATGATCTTGAGATTGTTGTTATCAAATATCAATATATTTATACTGGTAAAAAATTGATGATTAATAGTGTCAATTAATTCTTTTATGTTGATGGGAGGATAAAAGTATATTATGGTTATTAAAAATATGTTTTTTTTTTTTTAACTTTCATCAGAACAAAAATTACATTCATCATAATTTAATGTCCCACTATCATCCTTGTATTAAAGAAAATTTTTATACACATTTTTTTAACTTAAAAAAAGTCTTGCTATTAGTGTTACTATATAAAAAATTGTCACACTCAACTCTTTAAACTATCATCAAATTACAATCTCATTCAAAGATAGACTTAATAACGTGAAAAATTTAAATTCAAAAGATATAATTTTAGAATTTTAAAACTTAACATCATCTTTATCGAAATTTATCAAGTTTAAATAAACTTGTGAAGAACTTGTCACATTTTTTTTATAAATTTTAATTTACTTAAAAACTTTTTTAAAATAAATCATGTACCAGGTCATTTATTATACCTTAATTTAAAAAGTATATAAAAATAATGAATAACAAAAAACATTTAAAAGTTAAATTATATTTTTAGTTAAATATATAATTTTAAATATATTATTTAATTATTATAAGGATAATTAATTTATATTTTAAATAATGAAAAATGAAAGTATAAAAAAATTATACGGTAAATAAATGAATGAAAAACATAATTAATCAAAATAAAAAAAGATTAAACTTTAATGTGTGTAAGTGCACGCATGGGATTCGAAGATGGGGTATGTACCAAAATCTGAATATGTTTTGACGAAATAGAAAAAATTGAACTCAAATCCTGTTAAAGTAATTTTTTTCCGATCAAAATCAGGCTTGAGTCGAATGTCTACCCACAAATTTCGAATTTACTTGCCCTACATAATCACATATTCAAAGCAAATAAGCCACCCAACAAGAGCTTACAACAAAAAGGCCCACAAATTGTTAGAGAAGAAAAAAAAAAACATAATTAAATAATGTATTTGGTTTAAGAGAAAATTTTCATGTCTAAAAATTATGATTATTTTAAATTATGCACCCATTTAATTAATTATAAATATGTTTATATGTTTTTTTAAAATTCATGTTTACCTCAATAATTTTTTTCTAAATTTTAATTATTTATCACAGTAAATAAATTAGTAAGAGTAACGTGATATTTTAATTTAATAATTTTTTTCATCTACATAAAATTAGATTCTTATCATTTCTAGAAACATAATTAAAAAATATTCTTAAAAAAATAATATTTCTTAAAAATATTATTTATAAATAAATAAATCAAACATGAAAACAAATATTTTCTTAAAAATTTCTTGTACCAAATATCTTAAAAGAAAAAAAAAGAGACAAATAAAATAGACCCTTGTTGCTTCTATATTTGGAGGGTTCTTTTAAACTAGTTATGATTATAAATAATTAAAGGAGAAATATTAAAAGAGAAAAAATAAAACAAAATATGCATAACTAGATTAAAAGTTTAAAAATTATTTTATAAAAATAAAAAAATATTACATGTTATATTTTACAAATAAATAAATAAGTCTAAGATAACTACAAAGAAAATATAAATAGTAGTATCTCGTTATCTACATTATCAAATAAATATTCATTCTATAATCATCTCCATATTAGCATAAGTATTCCTTATGTGGATGTTCATATATATTTTTTTAATATTTACATATATTTATTTATATTTATTAAAAAAATCTAAAAATAGTTAAAAACATTTTAAAAAAACTTTTATCATAAGTTTTAATTATTCTAATTAGTGTTATTAAACCCAACGTTGGTAAGACTTGCTTAAGTTACTTTTTCAATTAAAGTGATAAAAAATTTATATAATTGACTCTAATCATTAAACTTATAAAAAATTGAGTCAAACTAATCTTAAGCAAACTGAGACATTTGCAGACATTTATTAAACCACAGTGCCACTTCAATTTATTAATATGTGTGTAAGAAAACATTATATATATATTGTAATGTATATTGAATCAAATGATCCAATTAAAAACTCATTAACCTAGTGTTTATGTTAAGTCGATCATTGATCTAAATTTTATAACCTTAATTTTGATAGTTTCTTTTAAATAATTTAAAATTCAAAAAATTAAAATTACTCAAATATTCTATACAATTATATTAACACATGAAATTGTGCAATTAATTCTTATATAATATTATATATTTAAACAATGGCTTTTAAGTAATTTATTATAATGAATAATACTTACAAGTAACTTAATATCTATTCATGTTCCTCATCGAAAGCCTTAACCCAAAAGCAAAAATATGACGCATTTTAATCTAATAGTAAAAGAAATTACAAAAAAAAAAAAAGATAATAACTTTCTCTCTCTTATTTATTTATTTTTTAATCTAAACTATCTATTAACTAACATTTTTTTAAATACTGAAATCAACTTAAAAAATAACCTCTATTAATAAATGTTTTTTTCATACATATCAATCCACTTTTAATCATATATTTAAAAAATAATTTTTTTTAAGTATGTCACAGCACATTTGGATGACACCTAAATGCATGGTTATTTTTTTATTTTTTTTTGTTTGATCAATTTCTCATCTCTTCACTCTTTTTTGTACCGCCAACTGTGAATGCTCATTTAGACCAAAAAAATTAACCGGGTCTAAGTACGCCGAAACCTATAAATTTACGAACATTGACTTGACTTAAACGGAAGGTCCAACAATGAAGAGAGTCATATTTATTACCACTACAGCACAGTGTGAATCCCTATTGCGAAGATTTTCAGCCTGTCAATCCCTTTCTGAAACCAAAAAGCTGCACGCCCTCATCCTCACCCTAGGTCTATTCTCTTCTCCCAACCTTTGTTCTAAGCTAGCCACAACATACGCGCAATGCCACCATGCCCCATATGCGTCCCAACTGTTTGATAATTTGCCTCAACCAAGCTTGTTCTCCTGGAACGCTGTGATGAGGATGTATGTCCAAATTCGTCGCCCGCTTGATGCTCTCAACTTGTTTGTTGAAATGCTCAAGTTGGGTCGGACCCTGCCTGACAAATTCACATACCCGGCTGTCATCAAGGCTTGTGGTGACTTGTCTTTGATTGATATGGCCGTTGGTATTCATGGGCAGACCGTTAAGTTTGGCTTTGATTCCGACACATTTGTCCAGAACACTTTGTTGGCAATGTATATTAATGCTGGGGAGAAAGAAGCTGCGCAACTGGTTTTTGACTTGATGCAGGAACGGACTGTGATTTCTTGGAATACCATGATTAACGGGTACCTTCGGAATAACTGTGCAGAGGCTGCACTGAGGGTTTATGATAGAATGATGCATGTGGGTGTGGAGCCTGATTGTGCAACTGTGGTTTCAGTATTGCCTGCATGTGGGCTTTTGAAGAATGTGGAGCTTGGGAGAGAGGTTCATGCGTTAGTTCGGGAGAAAGGGTTTTGGGGAAATATTGCAGTTAGGAATTCGTTGCTGGACATGTATTTTAAGTGTGGCCAGATGAAAGAGGCACGGTTGCTAGCAAAGGGGATGGATGAGAAAGATGTGGTGACATGGACAACTTTGATTAATGGATACATTCTGAATGGGGATGCTAGAAGTGCTTTGATGCTTTGTCAGATGATGCAGCGTGAAGGAGTGAAACCAAATTCAGTAAGTATAGCTTCTTTGCTATCAGCATGTGGCAGTTTGGTTTCTTTGAACCATGGCAAGTGCCTGCATGCGTGGGCAATAAGGCAAAAGCTAGAGTCTGAGGTCATTGTGGAAACCGCCTTGATTGATATGTATGCCAAATGTAATCGCAGCAACCTCAGTTATAAAGTGTTTATGGGAACCTCTAAGAAGAGAACGGCCCCCTGGAATGCTCTTCTATCTGGGTTCATACAAAATAAGCTTGCAAGAGAAGCAATAAAGCTCTTTAAGCAAATGTTAGGGAAAGGTGTACAACCCGACAATGTGACTTTTATTAGTCTTCTTCCTGCATATGCTATTCTTGCTGATCTCCTACAGGCAATGAACATAAATTGTTACCTTATAAGATCAGGTTTTCTTTACAAACTTGAAGTAGCAAGTATTCTAGTTGATATATACTCAAGGTGTGGAAGTTTAGGATATGCTCACCAGATTTTTAGTATAATTCCTCTTAAAGACAAGGATAGTATTATTTGGAGTGCAATAATTGCTGCTTATGGAAAACATGGACATGGCAAAATGGCTGTGAAACTTTTCAGTCAGATGGTACAATCTGGAGTAAAACCAAATCACATCACCTTCACCTCTGTTCTGCATGCTTGCAGCCATGCAGGTTTGGTTGATGAGGGTTTTTCTTTGTTCAATTTTATGGTCAAGCAACATCATATTATTCCCAAAGTTGATCACTATACTTGCATTATTGATCTTCTTGGACGTGCTGGTAGACTAGATGATGCTTATAACCTTATCATAACAATGCCTATAACACCTAACCATGTCGTGTGGGGTGCACTACTTGGTGCTTGTGTGATTCATGAGAATGTTGAACTGGGAGAGTTAGCTGCTAGGTGGACTTTTGAGCTTGAGCCCAAAAATACTGGAAATTATGTTTTGTTGGCAAAACTTTATGCAGCTGTAGGAAGGTGGCGAGATGCAGAGAAGGTTAGAGATATGGCAAATGAGGTAGGATTAAGAAAACTACCTGCTCACAGTTTAGTTGAGGTAAGAGATATGTGAATTGAATATGCTCATTTAGAATACAATGTCAGCTTAACAACATTTTCCACAAACATTAAAATTCTGTCCAAAATGAGTCATTATTGCTGTAGTTATGGAAGGCCCTATAAAATGTGAAAGTTATTCCTTTATTGATGGGGAAGTGCCTACTTGTGGCCATTAGTTAATTATGATGGAGGGAAATGTCTTTGCCTCAATAATGTTCGGCATGCATAGAGTTCAAGGCAGAGATTGTGGCTCCAATTTCATTGGTACACTTCTGTGCTGCACAATAGTCAATACCAACCAGTGCTTAATGACCGCAGCTTTTCACACACATTAATCACCAAACAAGCTTCCCAGTTGCCATATTTGTGGTTTAACTGATATGGATTTTTGAGTTATTCGGGATTCTGCCTTTTGCTGTTGTCTGGTTGTTGTTGATGCCTTAGACTGGCCAAACTACTTACTCTCTCATTTTCTTGGTAAGTAGTTGAATTGTTTTTGGTACTTTTACTTTCACCTGCTTATTATAGCTACAAAATAAATTATGTTGCTTCTGTTCTTGAATTGTAGTTCCTTGCAGCAAGATGACAATGGTGGCATATTGACTATGAGCTTGCAGCAAGATGACAATGGTCGCATATTGACTATGAGGCAAAGAGGAAGAGCATAAGTGGGTCAGTATCACCTATTCCTAAACTTTATGCAGTCGGTTATTAGCTATGCTGATCATGATGACTTCTCTTACTGCTGATGCACTTGTGCTTTTTGTTTGATGACTGTATTTATGAAAACTTAGATACTGCTGTGAATATGTACTTTGTAAGTTCAAGGTTTGCAAACTCTACAATATTTTAGTCATTTCGTTATTAAGTACTCTGATCAACTTAAGTAACTGCTTATGTCTTGAGCTTGGGCTTACATATTGATGTAATCCATAATCTTTTTGAAATTTCATTGGTTCGTCGATTGTAAAAAATATTGACAAACCACCACTCATTTTTTGTTAATTCATGGAGTTAATTTATTTATGTACTTGACTGTGTTGGCACCCATTATAATCAGTTTTTTGTTTTTAGTTAACAAAAATATTGTAGTTATGCATTACTTGTCCCGTGTATGTTTATTATTGCTCGTCCTATTTTATCAACGGAGTCTCAACAGCTTGCATACAAAGATATAAACTGTTTCAACATTGTCATTTTGTCTGACCATTTCATGGTCTTGATAACGGATTAATTTTCCCCGACAAAATAGTTTACTGTCCATGCTATAAATCCACTCTATCAGTATAATTAGTTTGCCTATTTCATAAATATAAAATCAATTTCCATGCATAAACTTTGAATGGTTAACAAAGCTGCTAGCCAGGCTTGTCGGCTAATTTGTTTGACTATTTAAGTGTTATTTTGAGGTTGTAAACATATCATTGGTATACCAGAGATCTTTCTAACTTCGATCCTCCCAAATTGCAGGAGGTATTTCACTAAACTATGACAGGAAAAAGAGGCTAGGTTCTAAGCTAGAATTTCCTGTTCTTGACAGTGTTCCAGCCTAAAAGGTTGGTGCTATTTATCTCTCTGATGCTTCATAGCCATTATCAAATTATTCTTAAAATAAAAAAGTAGAGTGGAAAAGCAATGAACTAACATCAGTTCTGGAAAGACAGATCATGATAGTAACCTTTCTTTTCTCACATTCTCTTCTGACAACAATTCTGTCTCAAATATTGGGCTAATACAAGCAAATTGGATAAATATATAAAATCTATTTGGATAAGCTTATCCAGAAATATTTACAAAATAAATAAATAAATAAATAAATAAAAATGAATTTTATCATAAATTATAATTAATTTATGTATAAATTAATTTGTAAAATTTTTTTATATAATTTTTTTAAAAAATATTTTTTAATTTATATACAATTTAAGTTGTAAAGAAATTCAGTTTTTTTAAAAAATACTTTTAGACAAATTTACTCAAATAGTCCAACCAAAGGATGATGCTGAGCATCTGAGAATTATAGTAGTGTTTCACAGGTAGACTGTTGTACTGAATAAACACACGGGGGATATAATTTCTAGCTACGTAATGGTACGAAGTATGAACTCATTACACACTTCACGCATGCACCCTGGCCGCTGTACTTACATATATATATAATTATCCCTACAACATTTGGTTGAAGGCATTGCGATTTTTATGGAGAAATTCGTTTATCTGCATACGCCACTTTTATCACTCAGGTTATTACACACGTATGCAATTTGTGTGTGGATTGGGTTTGGTACGAGGCACCAATTTATAATAAAAAATAAATATCTAGCATTATTTATTCCAAAATTTTATTTCTCCTTATTCTTGATTTTATATAATTTTTAATTTTATATTAATGAAAGGTAAAAATATTCTTTGTTCTTTAATAACTAATTGTTTATTTAATTTAACATTTATTTATTTTTATAATTATCACTTTACATATTTCATTATTTTCTTTAGAGGGTGAGATTTAAAGAAAAAGGAACCAATACATTTTTGGAGAATTTAACAATTGAATTACATTTTATTCATGTAGAATTTAGTACAAAGTTTTGCATAAACTAGTTTTCTTTTTTGCTATTAATTAATTAATTAGAAATCAATTTAGATATAACTTTTACTAATTTTTATTATAAAAGTGACCAATCTTATTAATATATAATTAAATGATAGTGTAATTTTTTTATATTAATACCTTCTATTTAAAATTCATTTCTTATTATCCTGTCTTTGTGACATGCCACCTTATCCTTGTTTAATGTTTAATTTTATACTTAAAAAATAAATTATTTGTAACTTTTTCTTTGAGATTTCTGTCTCTTCCTCCCCCTCAAATTTATTATTCTCTTAAATCTATTTCAAATTTATTCTTTTGAAAATATAAATTATATTTAATTAAAATTAGTAATAAATAAATATTTTTAATGTATAAATCATATTTTAGATATGATGAATAATTATATTATAAAATTATTTTTAATTATTTATAATTTCTTTTAAAATAATACTAAAACTTAGTTTAAAAATAAAAATAAAAAAATAAATTGAAACATAGTTAAGAAAAATTCCTAAAAGCACTATCTAAAAATAACTTTAATTTCAAAAGATTATCATTCAAGATAATTATTATTATTTATAGAAATTTTTTAAATTATGCTTAACTTTAAAAATACCCATCTAATCTTATTCTAATACACAATATATACTTTTTAATATAGTAACATTAATACATTTCATGTTTAGATTCTTTTTTCCAAATTTGATCATTTATTAATCTTTGAACTTGACTTTAATCATTAAAAAATACAAAAAAATAATACTTAAATAATAATCATGTCATTAATATTTTAAAAAAATTAAGAATAAATTCATACAGCTTAATGACAAAATAATAAAATTGAATATTTATGAATAATCTAATAGGTTCTAATAACATATCGTTAATATAAACTGTTATATCATATTAAAAATACAAATTATGAACCTACCTCAACTCTAAAATTTAACTCAAAATAAATATTGTTCTTTACTTATATACATTATTTTAATCATATTATTAATTGATGTGAAATCTTTAATCAACAAAAATAATCCAGCTATAGATATTTTCTTGTTACGCACTTTTAATTCTCTCAAATTATTCTCCCGATTTTTTGATATATTAAAATATTAACTTGCATAAAATTATTAAAATTTGTTACCCTTAACCTTTTTTGGCAACACGGTATTAGTTGTATTATGAATAATTTAAAATTTATGAGATGTCTTAACGTAAGTAAAAGATAAATATTAAATTAACACAGCACATCTATATTTCAAGTAAACAAAATATACGAACAAAATTCGTATCACTCATTCTGAAGAGAACCTCCATCACATTTTACATGTCCAAAAGTGCACCATTTCATAACGTGAAAATTTTATGGCTGTTTGGCAAAGAATAGAATTAGCCTGAAGTTTTTAATCAGCATATTACTTGGTGACTTTGTAAGCCTGCAAACCAAAAACAAGTTTAGTGTGTATAACACCTAAATGATTGTTTTATTTATTTATTTTAATTCAAAACAAGGCTCACCTTGACCCTTTTCAGTAGCTCTTTAGCATTGCTGTCCTTCCTAAAGTGTTCCCTTACAGGCTGCATAGTCCACGAAACAATAATTGGGCTTGTGCCACATAATAGAAATGAAGAAATAAAAAGAAAGAACTCCAGAGTTCACATAAAATATATGCTATAACACCACTAGTCTTGCTTTGTACAATCTCAAAATAAATAGTCACAAGGTGCCATCAGCACCAGTAGAAGCTCTTTGTACCATCAAAATAAATAGTCTTGCTTTGTATCATCAAAATAAATAAATATCCAGAGCAGCCTACACATGAGGGTAGCAGCTCTGGTGTCTAATTCTCGATTCCTCTCCCAGGTTGAACAAATTTAATTGAGACATGATGAAGTGCCCAAACAGAAACGTAATGGTTTGTACATATAAATGCAGAAAGATAAAGTGCAAAACACTAATTAAAAAGATATACTAGTCAGGCTTTACTAGGAGAAGCTGATGGATTAAACAATTTTAAATATTTTAACCACCAAATTGAGACTAGCAGATTGAAACCTTATTGAAATTTCAAACCCAAGAAATTAACACACTAATCAATATGATTATAGGAATATTGAAAGCAATAGGCTTGCAGTATGTGCACCAAACCCTTATAAAGAACTTTTCAATGCAGAGTAAGAACACTACAGCCTAGTATACATAATTGAAATTGTGCTTTTAAAACCAGGAATAAAATATAAAACACATTAATATAATCATAAATCATCACCTCCAGAATTTTATTTAATGACTTTGACAGTGCTGGTTTAAGGTCACCAGGATGTAACTCTCCACTTTCATAGTCTGCAATCAGCTCTTCATAGATTTTGAATGTCCTAGATTGAAAGGAAGCATGACATATATCAACCAAACAATTGTGCAGAAGAAAAGATAAAATTGTACATTAGACTAAACGTAAACAAAATGATCCAAGAAACTACAACTTTAAAGGCATATGAAATTCAAACAGGGAAAATAGCAAAACTTACTTATTCCCACCATTATCTGCATTACGCTCCACTGTGAATTCGTTAAACCAGGGTAAGATAAGATATTTAATGTACTCCAAGCATGGGTTTCCTTCCACAATCTTGGGCGGACAATAAGCCTTTTTTATTTTCACATTCACTTCAGCCTATATCCAAATATAAAGTTAAGCAGACACTATAAGTTTTATTTTAAAAATAAATAAAGGAAGATCACAAATAAAAGGAACCAATGGAAAAATATTTATCATTAAGGAACAAATAGCTATACAACCTAACCCTTTACTTTGACACAAAAAGTACAACCATATTTCTTCATACTAAATACTTTATTCCCTTTATATATTTTTGCAATTTTCACAAAATGAAAATAAGAAAAAATTCTTAGCTGTCCTTAGAATTAATACAGAATGCAACTAGATATGACAATTGACTTTAGCCTTTGTAATAATGACAAAAACTTGATAGCCCTATAAGCAACTTACCTCCTCATCTTCCATGAAAATGGAAGATGATGAGTCACTTTTTGACATCTTTTCTTGCCCTTGCTGCAGACCAGGTAACATGTCTGCAAATCACCCCTAAACCAGTTAGTGAGAGAGACACAATTTCAATATACACTATTCAAAAAGGAAATTCGAAGAATACGGTGTGACAAGATAATGGGCTTGTTCTTCCTCTTAATGTCATCACAATACTCTCTGGCAAGTACATTCACTTTCCGCTGATCCATTCCTAATTGGCAGATGTCGGCCTATTTTGCAATAAAAAAATTCATGCATTATTAACTAATATCTTTGAATCAAACTGATAGCTAGTTTCAGAGGTTAGGACATAAGAAACAGCACAATATCTGAATATCTAAATGTTGAAAATACCTTAGATACAGAAAGCATACAAGACGTAAAAACCCAAGAACAGAACAAATGAAGTAAGGAGAATAAATCATCTCTTCTCATTAGATGTAATTAACACAATCAGAATTTCCATTTTTAACGCTCACATTGTAACAATCATAAATGAATTTATTTCCTGACAGTTCTCTACAGCAAACTAATAACATCCACTGTGAGATTATAGGGTAATATTAAAATGATTTTGTACAAATGGCAAGCTAATAATGTATACATAAAATAATTGAAGCAAGCACAAAAATATAGGAAAAACCCGAACGAAACACACCTTGAGGAAAAATATGTCAGCACACTGCATGCATGGATAGAATATCTGAGCAGCAGTCAATTCATCCTGTTCACTGCGTCCCATTATCTGGCTACACCTATAATTCAGAAAACAAAACATGGAACAATGTTTCAAGTCTAAATCTAGCATTTGCAAGAACACATGAAAAGGCATTTTAAAAAGGAAAAGAACCTGATAATCCTTTTAAGATTGTTCTTCTGAGCAATATCCAACACTAGAGGCCAGTACTCATCAGCTCTGGCGTTAATCTCCTTGGAAGACCAGAGAAACTCAACTTTCCCTCCTTCGAGATCCATCCCAGCAGCCTTCCAAATCTCAATCAAGTAACGGCCGACAGTCTCAATTTTCTTTAAATCCCCTCCCATCTTATTGTTCAGCTTCGCAAACCAATCAGCAATCCATATTTTGACGCGGCAACCGGCAGATGTTAGTTTGTTCACACTGATAGTCTTCATGACACCCTATAATAACAAAATATACATACAATAAAAAGAAAGTAAGTAATATGTAAGCACAACACCTTGAAAAGATTCTATTCCATTCACCTTAGAAGTCAAGTAATGAAGCACTGACTATATCAATTTGCACTTGCCTTTTTTCTATTTTAATAAGTGAATGATATGAATATTAAAGAAATTTTGAACATTGAGATTTACCGACCTGAGCAATGTGCATTCGTCCGGAGGGTTCGAAGCCATCGTAGCAAACTGGTTCGGGCTTTTTGGTTAGCAGGTTAAGGAGTTCATCTTCCTGAATGCACTCTTCCCCGACGCTCCTCACAATCTGAAACCTCTCTTCGGGGCTCAACCTGAGTAGGAAAAAAACAAGGATTAAATTGAAACCCTAGCAAACGGAGAGAAATAGCAGAACAACTTACTGATGAGTTGGATTCGGATTCGGATTCGATGATTGGGGAATCTGAGGGTCGGAGACGGACAACGATTCGACGGCTTCGATGGGTGGTTGCTCCATTGCGTTGCTCTGTCGCAGGAGAAAGTCAACGCCAGAGACGGACGATTTCGAATAGAGAGAGACCAAGGCACGGCGGCGGCGGTAGAAGCAGCAGTCAGGCTCGGGGGGTAGGGTGTATGTTATCTGTACCCTCTTTTCTTTTGTTAACTACGTTTTTGTTCCATGCGTTACACGGGTTGACACAAAATTTAAATTTTTTTTATTTAGATTATGTTTTATACGCAATGTGAGCTGAATAAATGTAAATATATGTATAAATATTTTTAAGAGCGGATGAAATTCTATACCTCCTTTAATTTGATTTGTTTGAAAATTGATTTGGAGGAATTTGAATTTAAAAATTAAATTCAATATTGTTTGAGGATACATTCGGATTAAATTGAGTCATTTTAGTACGATCTAATCTCTTATTTTTTTAATAAAAAAAATAAGTTTTTTTAAATAAATATATATATATTATTAATATTTTCATTTAATAGATAATATTTTTATATAATATAATATTATATTTATAAATTATAGCATATTATTTACTTT
>JAMLFT010000929.1:22729-35211 GCA_026544285.1 Pachyrhizus erosus | reverse complement strand
GGAGTATCTTGACAAGTTATAACTACAAATTATCTTAAAATATACTATGATGTAATTTGTTAATGTGTTTAAATGATTAACAAGATATAATTAATTATTATCTTAAAATACATTTACAATGTAGTTTTTTTAATATATTTTAATAATAAAAAAGTGGAAATTATATATTTATATATATATATATATACACATGTCTATATATCATAGTTGTAAAAATTGACTTGGATTGGTTGGTTGGTTAGGAACGGATAGCATAATTGGTTTGAGTTACTCGTTAAAATCAATTTGACTTGGATTAATCTAGTTAGTTTTGTGGTTGAACACATTATAATGGAATTGATTGAATCAGTATTTAATATTTTTTAAAAATAAAAAAATATAATAAAATGACACAATTAAAAATCAAATTCAAAATTTGAAAATTATTTAATAAATCAATTAAGTTTTAGACTACTATAATTAATTAATAAATAAATGACACAAATAATATACAAACTTATATTTTATATTACATATATCAGTTTATACATACGACTCAACTAGTACTCATTGGTTTAATTAGTAACTTATTAATCTGGTACCTTTATTGAATCCACTATCAATTTAACTTTTAAAATATTGACACACATATTAGAGTCACCTTCTTACGCGATAATGATTAATATCAATCATTAAGTCAAAATATAAAGACTTAAATTAAAAGACTTAATATTTAAATTAAAATCTTATAAATTTATAAAAAATTCATCAAACAAAAATCAAATATTTAAAAAAATTAAATTATTATATCTTAAAATATCTCAAATTTATCATCACAATCATAACTATCATCGACATAATAATTATTTTCATCATCATTATGGTTACTATTGTAATCACTATCTTAATTGTCATTATGGTCACTATTGTTATTAGCAGTGATCATATGAAATGCATTATATATATATAATATTAATTATAAAAAAATAATCTTCTATTGTATTTAAAAATGCAGATGAAAAAAATATATGAACATTCATAATGTTATTTAACACCTAATTTGAAAAAGATATATATAATAAAAATTATAATGTAGTAAAAAATTAAAAAATATTGATAAAGTATTTAAAATAAAAAAAAATGAAATATTATCACTATACTGACGTGGTTACATATCGTCTGGGATAAAATTCACAAACTACCTAGCCCAAGCTGAGTCACTCTACGCCACATTGCCCAACGAGAACTATCACCCCAACTATCTTCAAGATTATTGTCTGTTAAAACAATTATTTTAACTGAAGCTCATATCACGTTGGATTTGTTAACCAATTGAAAAAGCTTAAAGGGAATAATCATTTTTTGCAATCTACTCTTAATGAATCTTCCCTCATATTGACGAACAAAGTGACGTTTCCCTGTGGGGTTAAATACGTAAAATGCCTAACTTTAATTAATTAGCCAACAAAACTAAATGATTTCTATGTGCATTCATCTAGTTTAAACTTTAAATCAATAAATAATATACTTAAATATTATATAGAATGTCCCCACCAGGGTTGCTTCTGTTTTTACCACTTGGATTTGGTCCATATAAACTCCTTGTATGATGCAATAGGAATATATATATACAGAGTGATATCCCCATCCTTCTCAGTCTCTCTCTCTGTGATGAATGCTGATTTAGCCCCGTAGTTGGTGCTCATCCTCCCGCTTAACCCTCTTCCATATTGAACCATACCACACACACACACTATAACATACATAGAGAGAGAAGAAACTATCATTCTTGTTAGTGGATAAGACCCTCTTAATCCACTCCAAATTTCAAGGAAATATTTTTCACACAAGCCTAATCCTCCTTTTGATAGGGCACCAAAAAATTACTGCTCAGCTCACCCTAATCCTTCAGCAAAGCAAGACTAGATAGATAGATATATAGATAGAGAGAGAGAGAGAGAGAAAGAGAAAGAGCTTTCTTTCCAACGTGGTTTCTTCTTACCCGTTTCTCTGTCTCGAGCTGAACCTGCAGTTTTTGTTTTTAATTTATTTTTGGAGACTTGAATTTCTATTTTTTGTTTTTGATTGCATTCTTGATGGAATATTGCTTGAGAGAAATAGAAGGAAAGCAAGCACATGACCCGTTGTTCATGAACAATAACAAGTCATCATCTTCCACGGAGTGGGTTAATGGGCCTGTGATAGTTGGAGCTGGGCCTTCAGGGCTTGCAGCAGCAGCATGTTTGAAAGAGAAAAGTGTCCCAAGCGTGATACTAGAGAGATCTAATTGCATAGCTTCTCTATGGCAGCTCAAAACCTACGATCGCCTACGCCTTCATCTACCAAAGCAATTCTGCGAGCTTCCCTTCATGGGCTTCCCCTCTCACTTCCCAACATACCCTTCAAAGCAACAGTTTGTAGAGTACTTGGAGAATTATGCAGAAAGCTTTGGAATTAGGCCAAGGTTCAATGAGACGGTGCAGCATGCCGAGTTTGATTCAAAGCTTGGCTTCTGGCGGGTCAAGAGTCTTAGCAAAACGGAGAAGACCACGGAGTACATGTGCCGGTGGCTGATCGTGGCCACCGGCGAGAATGCCGAGGCGGTGGTGCCGGATATTCAAGGGATAGAGGAATTTGGTGCTCCTATAAAACACACCAGTTTGTACAAGAGTGGGGAAGAGTTCAGAGGGAAGAGGGTTTTGGTGGTGGGGTGTGGGAATTCGGGTATGGAAGTGTGCTTAGATCTTTGCAACCATAATGCTACTCCTTCTCTTGTGGTTAGAGACACAGTAAGTACTCTCCTCTCTCTTTCTTTCAAATTAGTTATGCAAAAAAAAGTATCTGTGATTGTTTTATTTATTTTTTTCTTCTTTCCAAAAGTTTACGTCCCTCCTTATTTGGAATTTCTGATTTAATACGAAAAAGGTTCGTTTGCAACAAGACGCCCACTTTTTTCATTTCCACTTTTTTAATCGTCTTGTGCTGGTGTGACTTTTGTCATGTTTCGAAATATACATCGCTTGCTTTGCAAAACCACAGATGGGGTTTTTGATTTTTTTTCGTCTCATGCAAAAACTTTCGTATAATATAATGTTCTAGCCTGAAAGGTTCATACATAAAAATTTCACATCTCCGACCTCTATCTCACTATCAGAAAAACGAAATTGCAAGCCTTCTTGTGTTCCTTCTGAAAACAAAAAGGAATCAGTCCAAGTAAGATGCATGTAAATATCCACAAATTTGGCTTTTCTAGTTTCACACACAAATTACAAAACCCTCGTTTCATTCTTGCATCGACTGGCTTCAAGTTCCAATGGATAGTTAAAAAATGATTCAGAAGCTTTTTAATTTTAATATTCATTTTATTCACAAAAAAATAATATTCTTTTGAGGAACACAAGTCTTAAAACTTGATCTTGGATTTTTAATTAAGCATGCGCCGCATGGGTGTATGTGATCAGTGATATTTTCATTATTTTGAACCCCAAACTTCTTTTTCTCTTATTTCTATTTTTCCGGGTGTTCTTTAAAAAAAAAATAAAAAATCAGGAGGTCAAAGTTGTCGTGCATCAACTCCCACCTTTAGTTTTTTTCTTTTACCCTCTTTGATTTTTCTTTTTAATCTGGAGTGAAGTTGTTTTGTTTTACATTTTACATTTTACATTTTACAATTTACAATTTACAATTTACAATCCAGCAATTGATATTGTTGGTTTGGTTTGGTTAAGGTACACGTCCTACCACGAGAGATGCTGGGAAAATCAACTTTCGGGTTGTCCATGTGGTTGCTCAAGTGGTTACCCATGCGACTTGTCGATCGATTCTTGCTAATGGTGTCATGGCTTATACTTGGCGACACTTCTCAATTAGGATTAGATCGGCCGCGTTTGGGTCCCTTAGAACTCAAAAACCTGTCAGGAAAGACCCCTGTGCTAGATGTGGGTACCCTTGCCAAGATTAAAGGTGGAGACATTAAGGTACTTCTCCCTTGCCTTTTTATCAAATCAATTTCAACTTTCTTTTTTAATCTCAAGGGTCACAACAAAGATCTTATTTACTTGCGCCATGCTTTTCCTAAATGGTGCTACCTAATTTTTTTTTCTTTTGCTTTTCATCAAGTGCTACATAAAAATTTCAATTCCCGCCTTCTTTTTTATATTTAATGAAATGACCCCTTATTGTGTTCCCTTCTTTTTTTCGCCGAGATTTTCCATTGCGTTTTCAATCAAATCGTGGGCGGAAAGCATAGGGTTTAGAGTATTTTTGGTTTGTTTAATAAAAAATATCCGAAAGCTAATCGACAAAAGACGTTCACTAATCATTGTTTTGATCACGTTTGGTGGGGTTAATTATTTCCGTTAGA
This sequence comes from Pachyrhizus erosus, assembly GCA_026544285.1. NCBI lineage: Eukaryota > Viridiplantae > Streptophyta > Magnoliopsida > Fabales > Fabaceae > Pachyrhizus > Pachyrhizus erosus. The sequence goes on along the minus strand of JAMLFT010000929.1, from coordinate 30,869 downwards.
TTGGTTGTTTGAAATCAACGCGCAAATGAAATCTGAGTATGTCAAACTCAAAATTCATGTAGGTACGTCCAGGCATTAAGCGGCTTAAACGTCGCACAGTGGAATTTGTGGATGGAAGGACAGAGAATTATGATGCAATCATATTGGCAACCGGTTACAAAAGCAATGTACCCTATTGGCTTAAGGTGTGACACATGACACTTACCCGTTTTTTTTCCTAAATTAAATTCATATATATTAAATACAAGTAGTTTTTAGCAAGTTTATTTTTTGAATGACTTTGAATTCTGAAATTGATACAAAGCAAAAACATACTACTAATACATTTAAATGGTTGGAAATTGTGCAGGAAGAAGATATGTTCTCTAAGGAAGATGGGTATCCTAGGAAGGCCTTTCCAAATGGGTGGAAAGGTAAAAGTGGCCTCTATGCGGTGGGTTTTACCAAAAAGGGACTACTTGGTGCATCCATGGATGCAAAGAGAATAGCTGAAGACATTGAACGGTGTTGGGAAGCTGAGGCAAATCCTAGAACTACTTTTGCCCGTTCACACTTGTCTCAACCAAATTCGTAATTTATATTAATTTGGTTTTGGCTAAGTGCAAACACACAAAAAGAGATGAGGTTCATCAAAGAAGATATTGGAAGGAAAAAAAAAATGGTAATTGATGTTTGGGTTTGGCCAAGGGGCAAAAGAGTTGAGATTTATTGAAGCAGGTACATAAATGGAAACGGAGGTTTTGGGTGGTATTACGTTATCATACGTGTTCAATGCCAGTACCAAAATGCTGCTCCTCCAATATCCATGCATGGATGAAGTGGGCAAAAGCGAAAGACAAATGAGGAGGAATTTACTTTGGTGCCCTTCAGCTTAATTTTGATGGAATCATCGGTCAGTTCGGGATTGAGAAGATATTGAATTGAAGTTGAAGGAAAGAAAGATGGTGGATTTTTCTTGGGGGGACCTAGCTTAGTTTAGGTCCTTGGTTCTATGTACGTCTAGTACATTGCATTTTTTTTTTTCCCTGAGTAGGTTTGACTTCCCAGAGAGAGAGAGAGAGAGAGAGAGTGAAAGAGAAACAGAGTTAAGAGGACATGTTCAGTTTAACCTATATTTCCTTTTTTCTTAGGAATAGAGTATAACATTTTGATGTTTTTTTGGTTGCTTGTTTAACTCTCTGAATGCTTAAATTGTTTGGCTTGGGGTTATCTTTGTTTATTTTGTAAACAAACTTTGGAGATAAAACCAAAAGTTAATTAAATGGGAGGGGGAAAAAATGCTTATAGCTTGGGATGAAGTGCTAGATTGTGTACCATTTTGATTACCCCTTCCATGCAATTTCATTTTCGAAATGATTTCATTCCAAGTAGGAATCAGGACCACACCCGCTTTTCAGCAGAGAAGCTTGAGAATGTGCGTTTGGAAACAGCCAGAAGCAATTAATTTCAGGGAATTGCAGTAGAATTGTTATCACATTTATTACCTACTCACCAACTTCATTAAATTGACACCGCTATTAGAATTCAAGCAATGGAAAATGACTGGGACAAGGGCAATGGGCATCATCAATCGCAACCACCGTTTTACAATTACCACTCCCAAATTATGAAATTTTAATTTAGTAACATTATTATTTTACTTTTTGCCTTACTTTGTCAGAAAGAGAGCAGTGTCCAGAGTCACACAACCCCACCTGCTATTTGCAAGTTGAGTAAGATGTAGTAGAAGTGATCAAACTCTAGCTAGTCACGTTGATTTGATATGATCTGAGTCATTGTAATGATAATAAGAAAAAGGGAGAACTATTTATCCAGAAAAAGAAAAAATGTAACAGGGTATGGGGGGTCAACGTCATTCTAGTGTCAAACTGTCAATTCTGGGAGGTTAGAATAGCAATGCATGATTGTGTTTATTCCTTTCCAGGACTGGCTGATAGTGCCCAAATTTATGCTTTTAAAGCAGCTACCGTTAATTAGACAACTGAAGATTGATTTTACTCCAAATTTAGCACAATACTTGTGATTTCAAAATGACCTGTTTAGTCAGAAACAGGACAAGTCATATCCTTGCTTTCCTTTTTTCCTCCAGTAATGTTACTGTTATTTGAGCATTATGGGGGAGGCACATCACTCACATAATTGATAGCTGGATGCTAACTGTGAAAAGGAATAAAAAGAATCTCATGTAAATTATTACATGAAAAAAACTTATAACACACCACTTTTCCCTTTTAATTATCTTTTGAGAAATAAGGACTATTTATGTATTTCATGACTAATCATGAGTTGGGTTCATTCGATTGACTTAACTTTATTTAATCTAAAATTATTGAATTGGTTAGATTAACAAGTTAAATTGGATAGGAAATTAATGAATTATAAACAATTAAGTCGAATATCAAATTAATAATTGATTCATTTATAACAAATATAAAAATACTTAATATTTAATTATTTCAATCTTTATTTATTTTTATTTACTCTTCTCTAAGTTTATTTATTTTAGACAAATTATCTATTTTCTTACAATTGTTGTAATTCTTTTTCTTTTTTATTTTTCCATTTTATATTTTGTTAGATATATAACTCGATGACACTATCCAACTCATTTCGATATTAATAACTTGGCCTGACACAAATATCTTTAATTGGTTAGAGTTCAAAACTCTCCTAAATTTGATTAGACTCGTATTACCCCTAACCACTGTTTATAAGTGTGCCAATGCAATCCTCTAATATTCTACAATTTTATTGTTGAATGGCGACATACCTTGTTTATTATTTTAAGATCTTCAGCTAATTATTACGAGACTACGTTTATACTTATGTCATAAAATATTTATCTATTGTTCAACACTAATTCTTGGAAGTAGAATATGGACGAAATCTCTTCAAGTTCTTATGAGTGACTTCTATAACATATTTATAAGAATTTTGATATTTAAGTGAATATATGTAGAACACAAATCAAAAATTAAAGTTAAAAAAATAACTCAAAATTTATTAGATTTATTTATATTATTTTTAATTTAATTATTTTGTTCATTTTATATAAGGTGATATGAAAAATGTCTTTTAAAATAAAGATATCAGAACTATTATTTTTAATGAACTTTTGACATGATTTAATGTTTCATATCTTTATTCTTGTTCATATATTATTGGAAGATTCTTAATATATATGTCTTTTGAGACGTGGTTGTTAGATTTTGGTTATTAGGCAAATACATTCACTTAATTCACCAAATCATGCCAAACTAAAAAAGGTCAAAAACACCTATGCAAAATTATTTTCATAATAGAGTTATAAATAGTTGAAGAAAATAATTTTTATATTAATAAAAATGATTATGCGCTAATAATATAAGATAATTTACACTGTCATTCAATTACAAACTATCATGTATGATAAGTTTGTTAAATTTTACTATTATTATCTTAAAAAATCATAAAATAGTAATTTGGAATCGGATGACAGTTTAAAACTATTTTACACTATCATACATTATCATTTTTATTAACATAAAAATAGTTTTCTTCAACTATTTATAACTCTATTATCAAAATAATTTTGCATAGGTTTTTTTGACCTTTTTAATTTGGCATGGTTTGGTGAATTAATTGAATGCATTGGCCTAATAACAAAAACCCAACAACCACATCTCAGAAGATGTATATGGAGAATCTTCCAATAATAGACGAACAAGAATAAAGATGTGAAACATTAAATTATGTCAAAAGTTCATTAAAGATAGTAGTTCTTGTGTCATTTGTTTTAAGAGACATTTTGCATGTCACCTTGTGTAAGACGGTCAAAATAACCAAATTAAAAATAATATAAATAAAGCTAATAGGTATTTTTTTCTAACTTTAATTCTTTATTTGTGTTCTACATACATTGACTTAAATATCAAAATCCTTACAAATATATTATAGAAGTTTACCTCGTAAGAACTTAATAGTTTGTTATTAAAAAATAATATAAAACTATTTTACACTATCAATGTATATTTATTACTCTTTTATATTAGTCCGATAATCATAAATGATTTTCTTTCTAAAAGATATTTTTTTTCTGCTCATCTTTGAGGTGAAATAGGTAAGAAGGAAAAAAAAGAATGTTAGTTCTTTTAAAGTGAACAAATGTATAATTAAGAAAGTAAAAATTAGAAATTACATTTTGATATAAAATATATGCATGAATTTACATATTTGTGATTCTTTTTTTATTTATTATTTTTTATCAATAAAATATAAATAACCCTTTTCATACTTTGTGTCAAATCTTGTACTAATTTGTAATGACAAAGCCAAATCTTAAAAAAAAAAGAACATGAGAAATGTGATGGATGGTATTGTGAAAAAAAGAAAAATGATATAAAAATTAAAATTCTTTAACAATGTTAATTTGATTATGAAGGAGGTTTTAGACTAGTAAAATAGCTGAAAATTATTATTATAAATTCAAATTTTTAAAGCAATATAAGCAATACATTTGTATATCTTAAATTTGTCATATATATCTTAATTTTTATAAGGTTAAAAGTTTTAGGTAACTTTAACTCGAACTTTTTAACCTATAACTATTAATTGATCATTTCACCAACCTATTAGTATTTGATATTTTAATAATTCCATAATTTTATAATTTATTATACATATATATTTTAAAATATAATTTTTCATTTTAGAGGATTTTGTTTGAGACATTACTTTGATACATGTTTTGATGAACATGTTTTAAAATCCTATCTCACTTAATTCAATTATATGTTGACATAGATCCTTATTTATAAACGAAATTAATTTAATCAAATTTAATAAGATATAACTAATTTAATCAAATCTAATAAGATATTATTTAAATAATTTAAAAATTAAAAAATCATTCTCTAATTTTTAAATTTTAAATTAATTTAAAAAAATATAATAAAATATCATCACATAATCACTTATATATTAATACACTTTAATATAGACATGTCTCTATGGTATATTAGTCTATAGTATACTAACATATACTTATGTATAAAATTTAAAAATATTGGATATACACTCTTTAAACTTACTTATGCTTTTTTTTTTTTTGGAATTTACTTATGTTTTTTTTCTTCAGTGTAATGTATAAAAAAAAAAAAACGTAACCGTAAAAATTGCCTTTTTATTTTTATTTGATCCTAAAAGCCAGGTGATTGGTCACTAAAAAAAGGATCCAGGTGATTTGATAGGGGATCGATTCTTGAGTTAACAACCTCAAAGTCAATTGCTGACTTCACGAATCTAATTTAGTTTTGGAATCAAAATATCTTCTCAAATATTAATAAAAGAATCCCAAATAAACTGGAAAAGCATAAGCAAAAATCAAGGGGAAACTCATACATGGAAGCTCTTAAACACAAGTCAAATTCAAGTGGGAGCATTTTAACTATGACCGGGTAAAACGGGGTTAATGTTCCAGTAATAATAGGGATAAAATTTAACCTATATCCTGTCTACGTTCCCCAAGTTAAAAGACTAAAGTTTATAATTCAGGAAAACTATGAAAATAAATCATTATGTTAAAAAATATAACCTTTTAAAACTCAGCAAATTATGAAAATAAAATATTTTAATCATGACAAATAATATATGTCTACTGATTCAATATAGTTCTAGTATTTCATCATGTATAAAATAAATTTTTATTTTAAATAACTAAAATTTATAATAAATATTCTCTTTAAACGAGTTACACAATAAATACTTAAAATAAATGTTTATTTTTATAATACAATGATGCAACGCTTGGTCGGGGATTTAATAAGTGAGATATTCTCATAAAACTCAATAGGTGAAAGATAAAAGGAAAATTCTCACAATTAGACAGAATATATATAAAAAACCATTCATAGGAAATTGAAAAGCACCAAAAATTTATCTTAGAGAAAAGAATAAAAGACCCGTAAATTTGTGTTTTTTAACTTGTATTTAGTCTTCCATACAAATTGGATAAAAAGAATACAAGAAGATGTTAGTAATTGACTATTTTAGAAGGGAAATTAATTAATTATATATATATATATATATATATATTATTTATTTGAATTAGTCAAATTCACTTCTTTATTATTGTGAGAACTTTATGTTGAAACATTTGAATTATAAAAACTTAGTAATCTCTCTCTTTGTAAAAATAAAATGAATGACTTAATTTTGTATTTTCAAGAAATCAACATTTTAATTAAAGTTACTATAGCCTATTTTTCTAAAAAAAAAATACATAACTTTAATTATTATTACACTTAAGGATATAAGGGATTAAAGAAACACCCTTGACCATATCAAATTTTTCATAATTTTCTATCAGTTCAAAACAATAATTTATGTTTATCTAACATTTTTATTAATTAAATAGTTTGTTCGACTTTATTACTAGTATTCAATAAAAAATAGCTAGTTTTAATAACTTGTAGCATTTTTCAATGCATTGTTTTAAGTAGTGTTTTTTAAGGTGTTAATTTCTAATTTTTTTATATTTTTTATATTTTTTTAAATTTTTTATTAAAATTTTATTTTTATTATTTTTTGACATAAGGTACGATTTTGTTATGTTTTTTATTTTTTTTATTTCACACATATTTTTTAATCCTTTTTATTTAAGGTTAATTTTATTATTTTTACCTTTTGATTACGTAACACATTGATAATGATAAATAATATGTTTATGTTTTATTATTATATTTTGGTTATTTTTACATTTCATTATCTTTTTTAATAATACTACTTACAATATTTATTTTATTATTTCATTGTTATATTTTAAGATGTTGATAGATGATATTTGATTTTTATTTTTATTTTATTTTTTACTATGTTTTATATCACACAGTTGATTTTAATCATTACATTATTTATATTATTTAAAATATTATATTTCAAAATGTTTAACTATTATACTAATTAACATAAAATAAAATTAAAATTTATATAAAAATATCATAAAATATGTTTATTTTTGTCATTTTTACTATTACAAAAAAGACATTAATAATATATAAAATAGGTTTTCAATAACACTTGTCGTGATGTCTATCTCGTAATTATTAAAAGATAGACAAGCTTTGATAACACTTGTTATGTGTTATTTAAGGGTCCAATTAGACATCATTTGCTTAATATAAGTGTTGTATAATTAAGAACTTAGACAATACTTATTCAATATAAGTATTGTTTAATGAAAATCTTAAACAACACTTAGTACAAGTGTTGCTTAATATAAATCTTATATATATTTAGTACAAGTGTTGCCTAATAGAAATCTTAGACATCACTTATTTAGTGTAAGCGTTGTCTAATGGAAATCTTGAATATCACTTATTCAATACAAGTGTTATTTTACTAAAGATTTTAAACATTATTTGTATTAAATAGCATTGTGTAAGTTTTCCTTTCAACAACACTTGTACCAAGCAAGTGTTGTCAAATTAGGTATTATAATTTTATTTTTACAATCAAACTCATTTTTTTTATAAAAAAAACTTATCTACTTTTAAATTATTTTATAATTTAATTCTTTCTTAAAAATTTAAATTGATTTAAAGGAAGTTTTTTTTTTATTATATTTTGTATTTTTTTTATCTTTTAAGACTTTCTAGTAGGTGGTGATTTTTTTATCTTTTATAATTATCAAAGTAGAGAAATTTTATCTTCATCTATTTATTGATGAAATATTATTAATAACATTGATATTTATTATTTTAAAAAAACATTGGCCTTTATTTAAAATATCATCAATTTTTCTTTGTTTTGCCTTAAATAGTTTTGCAAATACTGGTGTGTGTGTATATATATATATATATAGGTCACGTGTAGTAAAAAAATTGACAATTACTAAATAATTAAAATACTATCACTAGTAAAAAAATAAAAACACATTTACATACACAAATTGAAGCAAATTATAAAACTAACAACTAAATAAACTTATAAATTTGAATAAAATTTTGAAACATAAATATTTAATATATCTATAACTACATTTTTAATTATTTTTTTTCTAAATTTTGTACTTGATTAAGAACCTAAAGAGTCTTCTACTTTTTCTAAACTAAAGGCTCTTCAACCTTGTCTACATCCATAAAATATTATTCTACATATGAAT
>JAMLFT010000929.1:0-22629 GCA_026544285.1 Pachyrhizus erosus | reverse complement strand
TTCTACATCCATAATATTTTCTTCAACTTTTTTTTTTACACCTATAGACATAAAACAATTGATTAAAAATATATAATATATATATAAATAAATATGTAAGAGTCTTCTACTTTTTCTAAACTAAAGGCTCTTCAACCTTGTCTACATCCATAAAATATTATTCTACATATGAATCTAAAGAGTCTTCAATCCTTTTTATATCTATAGTCTTCAACTCTTTTTGAATCGAAATCATCTTCAACTTTTTCTACATCCATAATATTTTCTTCAACTTTTTTTTTTACACCTATAGACATAAAACAATTGATTAAAAATATATAATTAATATATAAATAAATATGTAAGAGTTGTGTGTGTATATATATAAAGAACACTATATATATCATTTAGTATCTTGAGTATTTTCATACTCTCTCAATTCTTGATAGTTGATCATTTTATATAAGTTTTTCAACTAAGATTTTAATTTTATTTTGTAATTTTTAATTTATTTTTTTTATCTTTTATATTTATAAATGAATTGAATTTTTCATAACTAATTTTCTTAAACAAAGACATTAAGTAACAAATAACTTAGTTATGTTTAAAATTGAAAAGATGACCTCATTCATTTTGCATCATTTTATTTTTTTATTTTTAGTTTCTTAAATCTTGCATTTCTTTTATTTGAATAACTAGCTCTTACATCTTCAAATTTATTTTAAAAAGATAAGTTTTATCTCATATTTCAAACACCTTTTCCTCTTTTTTTGAAATAAGTTTTAGCAACATTAATAAATAAAGTATTGTTTAATGTGATTTTTTATTATTACATTTAATATATTCTTATAAACAACAATTGATAAAAATAAACGTTATCTTGAATTACCATTTTCACAACGTGTTATTTATAAAGTGCTACCATATATATTTGTTTCCAATAGATAACACTTATAATGAATAACTATTATATAATTATACTACTAAAAATGTTTTTTTATAAAAACGTTCATATTTACCAATTGCTTCAAATAACTTTACAAAATATTTATAATTCAATAACTAAATTAACTACTTTTAACCATCAACTTTTAAGTGCTAGCTAATTTTTTTTTTATTAAACATAACCAAATATTCTCATGTAATAAATAAAAAATGTGAAAAAAAATTCTTTTACACTGAAACATGTAATGAAGTTATTTTTATAATAAGATATTTTTCCTAAAAACACTTATATATTTAGAAAAGTTCTATTAAAATTTAAAATCAAACATGTTAGTGTTTTATTTTTAAGAAACAAGTGTAAGTCTTTCAAGTAATATCTATGATTAAATAAAGTTAAATGATTCTAAAAAATTATTATTCTTAAGGTTCATAATGTTGAAATATAGAAAACTTTTTCCTATAATAATACTTCCTAAGTTTTAATTTCATTCAAACAATAAAATTAGAGTATTTAAAGGTGCTCACAGATACCAATCATTTACGAATTTGAATTGACCTAAATCAATCTAAATAGTTTAGGTTGAATTTTTAGTGTGTTTGAATCAAATTTAATCCAACTCATTCAAACTCATTACTGAATGAGATTGAGTTATGAATTTTGATTTCTGAATCGAGTTAACTCAACCTATGAATTTATTAATATTAATTAAATATTAAAATTATTATTTATATATTTATATACATGTGTATATATAATTATATATATTTAAATTAAAAAATAACTATTAATATTATTATTATTATTTGAAAAAATTATTATTATTAGAATACTAGCCTATTAGTCATAAATGACAACAAACAACATATTACACTTACAAACACAATTTTGTTGACTTTATTGATGTTTTAACTTTGTTCTTTACGATTCTTAAATTAAGTTTCTTGGTTTCGCTGTGTTTGACTTGTCGAGGGTTCCTAAGATCTTATCCGAGACATTTTTAATCTCTTTCTTTTATAAAAATATTTTTTTCTTAATTTTTCACAAGAATAAATTTTATGTATTACTATTTTTTATTCTTTTATTTTGTTATAAAAAAAGTAAGTAAAAAATATATATTTCATAATGTTTCTCTTGGTTGCAATAAGTGCATTTAATAAAATTTTATCTTATAAAAAATAAAATTTAAAAAATAATAAATAAATTTAAATATTTTAACTCATTTACTTAATCCAAATCAATTTACTTATAAACAGATTGAATTGAATTGAATTTAAAAAAGTTAAAAAAATTCAATCTAACTTAATCAAATTTAATTAAACTAAATAATAAATTTAATCAAATCCGACCAAATTCAGTTGGTGAACACCCCTACGAGTATTTATAACATTGTCATAATTTTAACCAAAAGGAAATCATTTGTGACCTTGAAGGGAACCTTCACATATGAAATGCTGCTAAAATTTAATGATTAGTCATTTCATGCATTGTTGCATGCATGCATGCAAGACGCTATGAAGCGGGCAATGGTATATATGATGTGTACTAATCATGTAGAAGAATGTCTGAGAATTTGACAATGCATAATTGCATATACTTCTGTCATGTATTGTATGACATTACATGGGTGTTCGGTTAGAATTTTTATATATTTATATGACAGATATTGTATGACAGATACCGACGTGGAAGAGCTTTCGAGTTTCGTCTTATGCATATATTTATATTTAATCAAAACAAACAGAAAGAGAGATTCACCCAAAAAAAGAAATATAAAACAGAAAAAGAGAGATTACCAAATACCAATTGACATGTTGCCTAAAAAATCATTGAGCTATCTATATTGGACCCATCTTTAAATGTCATCACCTGTCCTTTCCCATTCCTCACTTCCTTATCATTTCCTACACGACATCTATCTTCAAATTCCAATCTTAATTTAGCCATTAATATTGTCATATAAATAACCAACAAAAAATAGGTTTATATAAATGGGAGCATATATTTTTGGGAAGAAGTAGAATATTTAATTAGCAATTCATTAGTGTTTTGAAAATAAAGAATTATGTGTTTTGAATCTTCTGATCAAATTTAAAACATGATTTAATACAAATTTATGATAGTTGTCGTGTGAGCCCCCAAGTTGACTGTTCCCTCATCTCTCTTTAGTTCTTTCTCGTCACGGTTGTTTTCATTTAGAAAATCGAATTCCTTTTAACTTTAATTTAATTTCTCTTCACTTAAACAAACGAAAGAAAATAGACTTGCATATTTAAATTTTTTTAATGTAAACATTACTATCTAATTATAATTCATTGTTAATATAATTTTTAAAATATTTATTATAAAAATTAATAATTTTATTATATATGATTTATAATTAAATAATAATATAAATTATTTTATATTATCGATACATAATTTATTTTTTTTCTTTTAAATTTTTGTGTGCGTAATGTTTTATCTTTAATAATGTAGTCTAAACTTTTGGATTATCAATAAGTTATTTTTGATAAAAGTATTTGATAAACAAGTTGAAACTTAATATTCAATTGAAACCTACAAATTATTATGCTAATATATTGAATTAGTTAGAAGTGTCAGATAAAATTAATTATTGAATTAGGTGATAAATATAAAACAATACTAAAAAACATATATTTTATAATTTCCAATATTTTTTTCTTATTTAGTAAAAAAAAACATTTTTGGATAATTACAATTTTAAATTTTAGTTAATTTTAAACTTATGTGATTTCTTATTTAAGGGTCATATTTTTTTATTAAAAATAAATAATAAACAGTACAAATAATGAAAGAATTAAAATAAACAAACAAGTAAAAGAAATGACAAATCCAGAATTTATTAAAGTAGTAAAGACAAAAATGAAAAATAATAAAAGCAATTATTTTAAGCTGTGAACTCAAACACTATTTCAAGTAATGCGTGAGGAACTATTCCTTCATTTATCAAACATCTATTTCACAGACAAACTTAATTAATTATGAGGTGGTCAAACTTATGCTTTAATTCTGTGCAATAATTAATTAGCAGAAACCAAATCAACAAATGGCACAGAGGAGTTGCAGAATTTACACGTACCTTACCCATTTGTCCTAGTCCTTGTCTTCATTTCCATTCTACTATAGGATCAACATTCACAGAAATCGTTTGGCCTTTCAACTAAAAACTACTTGATTCCACTCTTAATCTCTTCTAAAATATATATGTTGGAGAAGTATTTATATTTTAATTTAAAATGTAAAGTTAAAATATCTTAATGAATAACGCATTATGTACTTTAATACAGACTACTCTAAATTTTTCTATTAAATTTTATCCTTTGTATGTTTTGACTCTATTGAAATACTATTGAATTTCTTTGTTGATGTATTTTCTGGTCTTGTTGTTTCTGGATACTTTAATTTTTATCTAACAATATATGCAGATTGGTATACCAAGCCCATGAATTAGCATACAGAAGTTCCTTTAAGAAATAAGCCAATGTGGCCACTTGAGAAATATTAAAATTGATAAAAAAAAAAAAAAAGGGTCCTGTGGAAGTGGATGTTTATGTGTTGGAAATCTACTTGAGGTTTGAATGAAAGCAAAATGGGAGATTAGGCCCTATCAGCCAGCTTGAAGCAATTGCTTTTGAACAAAAATTACACTTGAGGTTCTGCACTTAGGAAAAGCCACTCAACTAAGGTGGTCCTTCTATGGTGTATAGTATTGCACCCACAAGCTTGATAGGGCAATTCAAAATGTAGGTACACATGGTGCACATGGAAGCTAATCAGTTTAATCAGGATTCAGGACCATTGTGGTTTTAAGGCTTAAAAGGACTTAATTGTTTGTGGTCCAAAACTCCAAATTATTGATTATCCTAACGGTTTTGATGAATACGTCTTGTAGCGGATTTCGCTCTATGGACCATTATATTCTTTTCTCACTTCTTTATTCTAAGGAAGTAGGAACTAATTTTCTTCCACTTTTATAGCCCACCCTTCCCTTATTAAAACCAATTTCTCTCTCTCATGGAAGCACATTCTATATTAAGATCTATTATTAAACTTAATTTAAGTAGTATAAATTTCAATTACATTAAATAATTTACAATTAATTTAATCAAATTAATTCTATTTATTTTTCAATATTTTTTCTCATTATATTATAGGTATAAAAATGTTTTCATTTAGTAAAATATTTTTTCTAAATTATATTTTTTTATTTAAGAGACTCTAATCCGAAACTTTACTTAATAGATTAAAATCTTGATACACGTTGATAGTTTTTGCTGTATTTGATTAGAAGAGCAGTAAGGAAGGATGTTTTTAATCTTACTTTACTTGATTTCAAATTTTATTAGAAGAGAAAGATGAAAAATAATATAATGAAAATCTTTCATCTTCTATTTTTATTTTTCTTCTAAAATTGGAGAGATTTTAAAGAAGAAAAAATGATTTATAAAATTTAAATTGTGCGAATTAAATTATTTTTAAAAGTTATACACCTCACATTTTTTATTATTATTTATAAAAATATAATAATGCCTTAAAGTTGAGTGAGTAATATATATCCTCTTTTACTTTTTTTTTTCTTACCATTTGTTTGGTAGTGTGAAAAGAAAAAAAAATAAAAAAGAAAACAAATAATAAAAAAAAATAGAGTAGAAAGAAAGATAAATATTTAAATTAAATTTGTTTGATTGATAAAGAAAAAAAGAAAAATTAACAAATAAGATAAAAAATTATCATTTTACTCTTTACAAAATTATGTTTTAGTTTTTTTACAAAAAAATAAAAAAACACATATAATTAGTTTTGTAAGACATATAATTAATTATATTCAGATATATACTAGTATGATTTAAGAGATATATGATCAATTATGTCTACGTATAATTGATTATACGTCCAAAATATAATTGATTATATATTTAAATAAATATGATTTTTTAAAATTAAATATATAATCAATTATGTCTTAAATATAATCAATTATATACTTTACACACGATCATTTGAAAATTTAATATGATTCTCTCTTATTTTTTAATGTCTCCTTAGTAAAAAAACAAAAGCAAAAAAGTGAGTCACACGCTACTTATTTTATTCTTTTCTCTTAATTTTGATGTACCAAACACAATTATTTTCTTATTATTCTTTTCTTACAATCAAATACACTTTATATCAACTCTAAAACGTACATGCACTTTGTTTTTCTTTAAAAATTTAATTGGTGGTACACGTTAATATATGTACTGAGAAAGAAGAGAGAAAGAATGGTGATCGAAAACAGTCAGCATCAAGTCAGACGGTAAGCATTATAATTATTAGTCAACGAAAATGTCATCTATCAATAGTCCAAATCTATCATTAGGGATGGATCAAATGATTGGCTTTCTATAGAATGTTTGTCAAGGAAAATCACCTCTTATACAAGTTCCCAAGAAAAGAATATAACTTATTTTTATTTCAGAAATTGACTTACGAAAATTAAGTAACTCGTTTTTTTTTTCCTCAAACTCCCGGTGGTATTTAGAAAATGGACGTGTTACAATAATAAGTAGCTTTGCACTTTCAGTATTTCGTTTGGTCAAATCAATTTTGTGGCAGTAAGAAATGATTTTAGAAGAAGAAGAGTTTTGATATTTCCATTGGATAGAAATAATTGTAGATGTATAAAATATAAAATATATATTATTTACAGTTTAAAAGTAAATAAAATCAATTTTATTAAAATTAATTTGATCAAAATCCTCAATGATATGTCTCCTACACGGCATGTAATAATATGCTAACAGGTTAATAATTAAAATCTAATGAAATTGGTTGAGAGTGCATCCGATTTATGTATGTGATGTAATTAATACAATCAAATTAGAGATGCCAAAAGGGTGGCTTTTGCATGCCAACCATGTCACTTGCCTACTGTACACGGACAAATCGGTCAGCACTTGTGCCATTAATTTGACTAGCTCAAAAATATTAGTTCAAACCGTGTTAACCTATAATGAATCAAAAGTTTTTGAAAAATAAAATAGAAATCATTATGAAGTATATTAAAATAGTGATTAGTTTACTACACCTTGTTTTTACGTAACCCTTATATAATATTACTATTGTTCTGGGCTAAATAATACTTTGAACTCTCTTCCTTCCAAATAAACCAACATAATCTCATGGATAATAGTCCAACACTCCACTTCTATGGAGAAACTTTCCTACAGTGTATTAGGGCTGACACAAGCATAAGGCACCAGATTATGACCAAAATCCTTCGTAGGGATCGCGCACCAAAAGTTACGGGATTCCAGAAAAAAGATAGGAAGAGAATAAAGTGAGAAATAAAAAAATGTATGTTCATTATCATTCATAATTACTCTCTTGTGCAATATCATCGTTTGGAGTCGTCGTTTTCGAGTAGTAATTGAAAAGTTTCAGTAGAACACACAAAAAGGTTAAGTGATAAAAATAATAAAATAAAAAAAAGTTAATACACTTATCTTCTCTTTCCGTATGTTTGGCAGGAAAGAAAAAATAAATAAAAACATGAGTGTTTGATTTAAAAAATAATAATAATTATTTAACATTTCTTTTCATTTATGAAGAGAAATTAAAAGTCATGAGATCCACGCATATACTATTTCTTACATCCCCTTTATTTCCACGTTCTCTGTATTTTCTATTGATATAATTTCTTCTTCACCAAACACACCACGTATATATATATATATATATAAAAGATAGAGAGGTTGCTTTCTGGTTTAACCTTTTTCTCTTGATGATTGTCTGTTGGATGAGTAGTTCAACGAGAGTACAGCAACGAAAGTAACGATAAGGTGAGCGTAATAGTGAGATAAAGTAAAATGTAGGGATGTAAAACGCGCGAAACAGGGAACACTGAATATAAGCTTTTGGGGTTGATTGAGGAGAAAGAAGAGAAAAAGAAAAGGGTACAAAAGAGAGAGAGAGAGAGAGAGTAGAGTTACACAATAGTCGTGCTTAATAATTAATTATGATAAGCTTTCTATCACTGCTTCCAGTCCCACCCGACACTGAATCTATACGCAAATATTTAGCAGTTTTTCCTTTTAGTACAAAATCTGACTCTGTTGCATATGAATCTAAGAAGCTATCAAGAGACATTAAAGAAAAAGCAATGCTTTTAGTACCATCTGACTCTGTTGCAGGATGCAACAACTCGCGACTTGCACTTGCATCATTTTTTTCTCCTTTTTCAATCATTTACTGTAGCCCTTTTTAGTTTGACAGAAAATTAAAAAATAATGCGGTGAGCGTGGATCGAACACGCGACCTTCAGATCTTCAGTCTGACGCTCTCCCAACTGAGCTATCCCCGCTGATGCTTTTCTTATATGATTTATATTTAGAAATCAATATTTTCTCAGGGCCAGAATTATAAAAATTTATATTTAATACAAAATTTCACAGAATTAATTATTTATATTCATGATTTGAAATAAATTATTTCAAAATAAACATATCAAAAGATCATGATTTAGGTATTGGTTCAGGTAAAATAAAATAGTATCATTTATCATTAATTGTTAAAATAATTATACATTTTAAAATATGATACAATACTAATTAAAAGAATTTATTAAAGATTATGTTTGTTAAAACTAGCTTATAAACTGATTGAAACTCATAAATTAATTAAAATTTATAAGCTGGTTAAAAAATTGAAAGTTTATAATAAATTAGTTAATTGAATTGAAAGTATTTAATAGGATCAGTTTATAAGTTAGTTAATAAATGAAAAATGATATAATTAATTATTTGATTAAAAAATAAAATAATTAAATAAATTAATGAAGATAAAAAAAACTAATAATTTATAAATTAACTCATTTTTATATATTATTTGAAATAATTTATAAAAATAAAATATAAGTTATTAAAATAAATTTGTGTGTCAAAAAAATTATTTAATTAAAATAACTTATAAACTAGGAAAAAATTTATAAACTACTTAAATGTTTTATCAAACATGTTCAAAGTCAGTCAAATAGTAAAGTGTTTGAATATTTTAAATAAAATAAAAAAATTTAACATCGTAAACTGAAAAAAAAATGTAATAAAAAAATTTGAAAAAAAAAACTAACTGAAAGAAATATAAGGTTTAACATGTGAATCATCAAATTTGAATCTGTTCCTATTAACTCCAAACTGAATAGAATTTTTAAAAAGAAATGAACCTTAAAGATTTTTCAAATATATAGTTTATGAATGAGAATATAATTAATTACGGAAATTTTTTTAAAAAAAATCAATAGTTTACAATTTTATGTACCTGCAGATATTGTAAATTAACAAATGGTTTAAGAACATCATAAATAATTTATAAAAATAATATTTTTATTATTATTATTACTACTATTACTATTATTATTATTTTCTCATAATATTCAAAATTCAAAATAATGTATTTTTTTTGGTAAAAGGATGAGCTAATCTATATTAAATATAAAAGGACGCGCTAATCTATATTAATTATTGTATTTCATTATTTAGACTTTGAATTTGGCATATGAATAGAAATAAAAATAGGTTAAGTGGCGCGTAAAAAATATAAAATAATTATCAAATTTCAAATAAACTTATCTTATCATATACAAAAATTTACAGATTTTTTTTTATATTTTTTATGTATGTAATAGTTGTTATAACTTTTAACACTTTTTTGTTTTCACTTTTTAAAATCACAACCACATATTGTTCATTTGCTGATAATTTTTAATAATTTTTTATCATTTTGATAATTATTTTAACTTTTACACCAAGTTCATATTTTTTATCATTTCTAAATGACTTTTTAACTTTTATAGACTAATTATATTTTATTATTATTCACCATCGTCAAATTCAAAGACCCATGTAGATCCTTATGTTAGGAACTAACGTATTCCAATTTTTTTCCTACTACTCCACATCCATCAGCAATATAAGAAATATCCATTATGTTATCCCAATTAATTCCTTTGCAAGGAAGCGCATAGTTGAAAACACAAAAATATTCGCATTGAAAAATCAGTTTCATAGTGAACAGTTTGGAACAGACGCTTTTATTAGATACAGAAAATCAGACAAACATTTTTTTTCTATCGTAACAATGTTCTTTTTAGACTTATTTTCAAACAAAATCATGTTTAAATCTGTAAAAGTAAGTTATTAAATTAGATGAATAAGGGAAAATTGCTATGATTTTTATTAAATCGATGGATAATATGCTTAATTTGATATGAGTGTAAAAAATACAATGAAAATAATTCAATAGGATAGTGCTTTTTATCCTAAAATTTATATAAAAGAAAATAATACCAAATATTTTCAAATTGTTTGAAACTTATCAAAATGAAAAATATTAACAACACTTTTTTATAAATTTTTTATAATTGATTAAAATTTATTGATTAAAATTTATTAATAATCATTAATTTTAATAAAATTTATTTTTTATTTAATCTTAACAGATCACATAAAAATTATCAAAATGAGAATATCATAAAGAATGTTGCTAGCATTCTAAAAATTAATATCCCTTCAAGCGTGGTTGTGGGAGACAATTATGAGGGACTAAACCACTTTTCTCAACTATTGTTATCATTGTTTTTCGAAAATATCTTCAAAAGTTGTTATACTTGTATTCTATTGTCACTGTTATATCTTATAAACCGTTTGATTTTAGAAATCGTTTAGCATTTTCTATTTTTCATGTTCATTAACTTTAAAAAGTCTATTAATTTTTTTTTTTTCACTTCTTTACTGTATAATCTTCAAAAATAAGAAAAGAGAAAAAAAACAATATTTTCTCGAACCAAACAGCTGCTTAAATATTTAATAATTATAGTAATTAATATTAATATCAAATATAAAAATCAATTTTGTGTGTGTGTATATATATATATATATAATTACGATTCCTTTTAACGCATTTAACATGAAATTTATTAACATTAAACATAAGAAATATTTTAAAATAAAAAATGAAAAAACATTATTTAAATATTTTAAATTTATTTAATCTCAATATGCAATGAATATATATTTTAAAAAAATCTTCACCTTGTGTCCAGAAATTACCTTTGTATTTTTGAACTGCAAAATATTTCAAATAAAAAAATGAAACTTAAAGAATTGACAAAACGTCAAGGTCTAAAGATGTAGGAAATACCGAAATAAGTATTTTCAAGGCAACCGTAAATGGATCATCCACAGCTTCTACTAAAAAATCAAACCAAGTTTCCAATCGATATCTCGATAGATAAACGAACATTTTTATTTTGCCAAACGTCATTCATTGAGTTGTGTTCCCACTTTTGACTATCCTTTTGAAGGCGTGAGTGTGAGAGATTGTAAATTGAATGCGGCTAAAAGTGAGGAAAAAAACACAACCAAAACGAACCTTCCTAAGCTATTGTTCCTTTTGCGTTTACGAACCAAAAATTACAGCCAAAATTCCGTAGCCAATGTTCACAAGTAATGCATTCGGGAAACTCTTCCAATTCTCGGTAAATGCACATGAATAAAAAGTACAATTAAGAGATTCAATGGAAGACAACCAAACCAAGACCACTGAACTCACAACATCGCCATTTTCATCACAACAGATACTTCTCAACCACAGTCCTGCCAAACTTCTCTTGGACATCCCTTGGCGTTTCAATCTGGAACAAACAAGAAATGCCACATGAGATATCACAGGGAAAACTAGTTTAAAATACTTGCATTGCAAGTTTGAAACATTAGCAAGTTGAGTTACTAACCGCATTGAGTGCTTTGAAGACAGCCTTAACTGTATTATGAGGATTTCTGGAACCAATGACCTATCAAGACAACAAAAAATTAGAGCAATCGCTAAAATTACCGGACCATGCTCAGTTTTTCTAGGCATCAGTTACCTTCGACTTGACATTCTTTAAACCAGCTAAATACAGTATGGCTTCAACTGTTCTGCCAGCTTTCATGCCAGTTGTAGTGGGAGCAGGCCAGAGATACACCTATGGAATAATGCAGAAGGAATTAAATCTATATAATATAATATACACGATAAATACAGGCAGTATAAACTCAGTCATTACTCATTGAAGACAATTAAAACATAACATTTCAATTTTTCCAATAGAAGATGAACTTTCATGAGATAAATGGGGGAAGTACTAAAAGAAGGAGAATAAGAAATTGACTACCTTTGTTTTTTTATAAGACGTTTGTACTGCATGTGCAATTGTATGCTCCTCATGTCGCTCTATATAATGCAAATTCTGAAAGCATTTCTCATACGCCTGATTGGAGTCAAATCAACCATTTTTAGTCCAATAAGCCATATTGTTATCAGAAGCATAAAATATTAAACTGCATTAAACATAATGTACATAAGTTGTTTACTTTGTGGTAAAATAAATATACTTTTATACAAAGTTACTAATATTTATTGTTTTAGCAATGTTTTAAAGGCGTACTCAAGAACACAAAGTCAATACAAAATTTAAAACATTCAAAATTGGATTTCAGATTATAGCCTGGCAAAGTAAAAGCACTTAGTGACTAATAAAAACATATATCACATAGTCAATACTAATAGAGAATCTACAATAACAACTGACCAATATCTGGTTTTCATTTATACTAGAAAGATACAAAATCAGTAAATGCACCTTCTGCAACTCATTATTAACAATATACAATGAAAAATGGAAATTATTTGGATACTCTTTATAATAATCAAACCAAATATGTTAATGAAATCAGTATCAAATCAAGTTTGTTGAAACACAGAAATTTTGAAAGAAATTTGTGTATGGTGAATAAGACATTCCATTGAACATTTCTAATGACAAACAGAAGTCACAGTCACCAATCCTAGCTCCTCCCACTAATTATGATCTAAATATCTCAAGGATTAACCAAAACCTATGTCAATTCAACATCAGAATGTTGGCCAAAGACAAAGCCCAGGCAGTATAACTGCCATAAAAAAAATCACAAAAGATTGGTGACATAAATCAAAACTTCAAAAACCATGAAACTACGACTAGTAACTGAAACAAAAGCAAATCTATATCTCTACATATCTATGTTGGGCAATGAACTTGTGAAACTTTTCTACATTGAACACAGAACAATTGGAAACAATCCACAGCCAAACCACTTTAAGGAGAACTTGAAAGACTATTAAGATATCTTGAATACCTTCTGAAGGGCAACTGGGACTGCAGAGCCTTTGGCTTTTGCAAAACCAATAACACCATTACAGTTGCCACAAGCTATCATAGCAGTATACTTCACAACTTGTCCTCCCTAGATCAAGAGATTCAAACCAAACTAAGAACATACAAAAGACGAGGGAAAACACAGCAGAAAGCACAGATTTATAAAATACCTTTGTGACTTTACAAGTTCGGTTCATGTCTATCAATCTTGTCTCAAAACCCTGATAACATATTCAAAAATCCAAACAAAATAAATAATATGTCATTTTTATTATAAGCAAAATAAGAATATGGGAGAAATAAAAAAATTTAAATAAACAAGCAGGGCAATGAAATTGCACGACATAAGAATCAATTAGAACCAGTGTTGTTAAATGGCGGCACCATGGCCGCTATGGCAGAATGCTGAGGTGGATCTTTTGCCAACTGCCATAGGCAATTTGTATGGGGAGGCCTGCTATGGCGGCGCCATAGGCAGCAATAACATGGTTATATAGCAGAATTTTGGCCTTACGCTATATTCCGCCATCTGCCTTTGTTAACACTGATTAGAACTTCAAAAAAGATCAAACTACATGAATGCAATATCTTTGAAAAAACATCAAAATATTATTTTGTGCTTGATAAAAGAAAAGGAAAATTCCATGAACAACCAAAGAAGGTATCTAAACACATATAAATTGAAACCAAAACCAAAAAGATTTGGGGGAACAAACAAATCTGTAAATTGCACAAGCAGTTGCCTTGTTATGAATGCATAATGTGCCCCACCTACACAGGCAGGCCTTTCATAAACAAGACAGGATGTTTGATATATTATTAAGGAGAAAAGGGAATAAAATAAATACTCCCTCCATCCCAAAATAACTGATGTTTAAGGCTTTTTCACACAGATTAAGAAAACCAAGTATTCCAAAAAATTAGTATTTATTAGAAGACAATTTTACTAAAATATCCTTACTCTCTTAATTTCAACAAAAATATTTTATTTAGTCTTTCAAGACAACAATATTTATTAGAAAACAAAATTATAAATATTTTAACATTTCATTAAAAACTAAAAACATCAGTCAATTTGAAATTTTTTTAAAAGGCTAAAACTGCAATCACTTTCAGACAGAAGGAGTAAAATCTAACTAGTTGAATTTATATAGTTATTTTTAGGAGTTTTTTAATGAATTGAAGTTTTTTCTTTTTTAAATTATTGAATATTAATAATGTTTTTCAAACTCAGAAGCTTCTCACTCAGTTGGATTTGTCACTGATATCAGGTTATTTTAATATTGATTTGTCCTATATAATTCCTTCCATAAAATGATTCAAAAACCAAACATACAATGAAGTCAAGTAATCTGTTCAATAAGCCAAGAAATTGTTCTTAGTTGGTCAAGGAGTCAGGTGGGGAATTTGCTTGCAAATTTTTGTTTCATACTTCTAACTGACATGCATACAGATAGAGAAAATTTCTTTCTATGAGGAGTACAATAAAGAAGTCACTAGGCTAATAAGTAAAACAAAAGGCAATGATGAAAGTTTTGCAAAATGGTTAGATGTACATAAAAGTGTAAGGATTAATTGAGATCTCTAAAATGAAGCTATTAAGCAAATTCAATTCCCATGACACCCCATGAGAAGATTATGACCACCGCTCTGCTTCTCACAGTTATCAAATGAAATCTAATTGCATAATTTAGCTGGATTTAGTGTCCCAAGTAGTGTTTTGTAGAATGTAACATGTGGCTGTTGAGTCATGTTGCAGTTAGTACAAAATTGAACATAACTGACATGAAGTTAAAAGAGTGATATATTTTAAAAGTGGTTTTACTTTATTAACAAAAGTAAATAAATAGATGAGTCCATTCTGTTGTGTGCGCGCACCAAACACAACACTTAAATGTGCATTGAGCAATAAGGTGAATCAACTAATTTGGAACTATGTTTGTGGACGATTTTGAAAGCATTAGCAACTCTGTAATATGCAATGGGAAAAATTTGGTTTCGGACAGTCTTATCTTGTCAGTCACTCAAACTGTAGTTTTCAAAATGTAAGAGTGTATTTTAAACCAATTCACTTAATTTAGTTTTCAAAATGTATATAAAAGAATTAGTCACCCATTAAGTGAATTCTTCTCTAAAATGAGCCAGTAAGATGTATTCATTTCACCCTTGGTGTATTGTGTTCTTAACCTACTAAAATTCAAGAATTAATCCACTCTTTGCTTGCTCACTTTAGAGAACACTTGACACAAAAGAAGATTAGTGATTGACTATGGTACATACTACTGCATAACAAGCTAAAAACGGATCCAGTTCGAAATGCCAAGACAAATAGTGTGTTTGACTCCAAATCCTAGACATGATTTCTTAGTTATCAACATGTTTCCAAACACGCCGAAAAGCAGAGAATTATGCAAGTAGAAAACTACCTTCCGGTAAAGCGGCTTTCTCTTCTGCTCAGTCAATTCATTTCTCTCCTCAGCGAGATCCTTGATCTCTTCCTCCAGCGCCTTACCCTTCCTTCCAAACGTATATTCGAGCTCTGCCAACTTCTCCTCAAGCTTCCTATCAAGAGCCTCAAGTTTAGCAAGCAGTATATTATCCTTCTCCTTCATGTCATCAAACTCTTGCTCATCACCATCAACATCATCACCAGCAGCAGCATTATCTCTTTCCCCAATCTGCTTCTCCTTCTCCACCTCAGCATCTTCCTGCGCTTCAGCGGTGGGCTGCTCACGCTGAATGACACCGTAATTGGCAGGGTTATCAGGATCATAAGCCTCCTTCCACCGCACCAACCTCAAGGCCCTATTGAGCTTATTCTGTAAAACAAACTTATCCTTCTGCTCTGTTGCTACCTTAAGCCGATTCACGAGCTCGCCAATAACCCTATACTCAGGGCGGAGGCGGAAATGCTTGTCCTCGAACTTGTCTATTTTGGTCATCCACTTAAACGCGTCGTCGAGGGTTTCGGCGTCGGTGAAGCTCTGGAGCAGGTCCTGGTGCGTCTCGAATTTTCTCTCGAAGTCGCGTATTCTCTTGTCCACCTCGTCCTTGGTTTCCGAGTCCGAGTCCGAGTCCGAGTCGGTGGGCTCCTCGTAGCGGTTCAAGTCGGGGCAGTTCTTGAGCTTCTCCTTCTCGAGCTTCGCGATGAGGGGGCCCACGCCCGTGTAATCCTGCTCCGGCTCCGCGTCGATGTCCGCAGTGTCTAAGCCCAGTCTCAAACGCTCGTTTCGCTCCCTGAGTCTGTCGCGCTCCACCTCCGCCAGAAGCTCCTGCACGATTCTGGCGTCGGAATTTGTGGAGAAGAGAGCGCTCCCGAGGACAGGGGAATGGGAGGCTAATGTAGTGCGCGATTGCGATCTCGCGGAGTTTGTGACCACGCCGGTGGCGCTTTTGAATCGGAATATGTGCCTGAGACCGTTTCTTCCATAATGGATGTAACCCATTCAGAATGACGCCTCTCTCTCTCTCTCTCTCTCTCTCTCTCTCTCTGCGTCAAAACAATTGTAGTTAATGAAAACACCAGAATTGGTGGAAAGAAAAATAAAAATAAAGGTGGAGAGTCAGAAATTCTAATAATTAGTTTAGCATACCTCAAATGAAAAGGATGGCGCGTGATGAAATGCAATTTTGGGCCGTGTCACTGGCGGCAGTGAAGTTCTCTTCTCTGGATTCTCTTCGGTCTCTAGCTAGCGGGATGCCAAGAGAGGGAGAGGGTTAAGGTAGTACGTTCAGGGTTTTTGCATCTTTTTTTTTTTTGTTTTCTTGGATATTTGAGTAATTTCGCATATTCAGTGTGACTAATAATGCTAATGATAAATATCAAGAAAATAAAAAAGATAATTAGTGTAAGAGAATTTATTATACTATATGTATTGTAGTATAAAATAATTTCTTATAGATATTTAATTATATATAATAATAATAATAATAATAATATTCACTAAAAAAAGATTTAATAAAAATTATCTTAGTGTCTTATCGTATTAAATGAATAAATATATGTATCTCATTAAATATTTATATAAAAATATTTTATATTGATTATTTATATAAATCAAAGTTTTATAATAAAATATTAAAAATGACTTAATATTTATTTTTGTAAGTAACTAATAAGTATTTTATTAAGTATATAAATATTTTTTAATTAAATAAAAGAACAAATATGTATTTGTATTATAAAATAACTATAATTTAATCACAATCTATTATGTATGACAAATTTATTAAATTTTATAATAATTATTATAAAAATCATACTAATAATATTTTTATTAAATAATAATGTAAAAATATTTTATATTTTTATATATTATTATTAAACTCTAAATAAAATTTAAAAAATATCAATAAAAATATTTAAAATTATAACATAAATCTGTATAATTAATCTAAACAAGCAAAAATATCCTTAATTTAAATTGAGTAGAGAAAAGAGAAATTTTAAAAAATAATATTTGTAATTATTAATAACTTATGTTCGAGACAGAATTTTTTTTTAAGTAATTAAAGCTAAGTGGGTCCATTTGACATGTATATGTAAGAACAACCTAATCAAAACCATGCAATCCCAATGACATGGCTCTAACCTTGACCTTAGCTCACTTCTGATACTACTTAAATCGAGTCCTGGTCATATTCAGCAACGAGCGATTATGGCATGTTAAATAGAAGAAACTCCATTTTAGTCCTGATCGCCAACCCCTTTACTCTTTAATTTTATAAAGTTTTTATTTTATCCTTAACAACACAAAACATTTACTTCAATCTTTAACATCAATGAAACATGCAACGAAAAGGACTGATAACATTTTTTAACGAAATCAAGGAAGGAGTAAAACAAAGGTTTTGTAAAATCAATTATTAAAATAATGTATTCTTACAACATTAGGACTAAAATAAAAATTTACTCCACTTATATAGGTATTTTCACCTCGCTGTCTATAAATAAATACATCTACGAAGACTTATTACAACAGGTTGGTTGGAACACAGTGAAGTGCCCCAAAAATTCCATCACCAGAGGCAATTACATGTTACAGTGCGCACAAGTAGCGTGTAGTAGATATCGTTAAAGATGCTTACTTATCCTAAGGCGCCCTTTTACGAGCCTACTACACTTCAGTGTCACCGGTGTTCAGTATGCTTGAGTTATCTGATTAATAGTTATGTATGCAGTATTATGTAAGGGAAATATAAACAGAGAGAGCATAAAGGATAATTGATAGCTTTGATAAAAAGAACAGAAATTAAAAAATCATATCTGATATCTCATTCTTCTCACTGTCGTCTAAAGAGAAAAATGTTACAAGTTTTTACATGGGGCTGTTTTCCGGCTGCATCCTTGCATGTATTTTGATGCTTCAGCTCATCTCCAGCCGCATAAAAAAGAACATGCGGTGTGCCTGCTAAAAGTAAGGGTGCCATGAACGTTCATGGGAAGTGATCGTTTTCTATGAAGTGATGCTTCGCGGGAGAAGCAAAAATCTTACACAAGTTTTTTTAAATCAATCACAATAGAATATTGGAAGTATCCAAGAATTTGAATGAAAATATCATTGCTAATTTTCGGGTGATACATTGATAATAACCATTTGTAAAAATCCAAACCAAACTTCATTAGAACAATCGCACAGGGGTGGGAGTAGAACCTAACGCAAGCATGGTGTTGTACAGTATCAAGCTTTGTTGTAAATGATTTTCTTTATCCAGTTTTCAGGTCACTAGCTTCGGCCTTGTAGGCTGTAGGTACTTGGGCAATATAGAGAAGGCACCCCATGGAATATAGATAATTTGATAACCAATTAGCTGGTAACCAAGTCTATCTGGAAATAAAAAGCATTTCATTTTATTTTGACACTATAAAATGTTAATTAATTTAAATTGTTGCTCTATTACTATAAATAAGAGATATTGGATGAATTTAGAACTTAAATCATCAGTTAGATAGAGTCTCCTACTAGTTGGCGCATGAAGGAAAACATAAAGCAAATCTGATCTATAATCACTTGAGGATTCAAGACTGACGTACCTGCTCTAACAATGTCAGGTTTCTCAGAACTAGTGCTTGAGCCAGTAGTTCCGTAGCTGGGCCATATGGAGGAGTATCTCATCACGACCCTGATTGGTGACACTACTAGTCATGATCCATGGAGGCACTGATTGGAAGAAACCTCGAATCAAGTCCTGAAAATCATTAACATTTTCTTCTGGTCTTTTGCCTCCATTCTTTTTCTTTTTCCGCTTGTCACATTTGGTGAAGATTAACGTCATTGGGATCTGAAAAAAGACACTACATAAAAACCCTCTCTAGTTACCAAAAGAAATTATTAACTCTGCTCTGTTAACACAGCAGCACAAGTCCCATACAGCTAGGTATGAGACATGAACTAGTACTGCTTTATGATGCTCCCATTAGAAGTATGGGGCTAGAGGTTCTCCCTGCTTAATTACCTGACCTTTAGGAGAGGACTCTATACATCAAGTGATACTAGAGCTTGGTTGTCCCTCTTGATGTAAATGGGCTACTGTTGCTACTCTATTCAAACACATGACTAACATAAGTGTGTAATGCAAGACACAAAGCTCTCCAATTTGGATTGAGGAAAAATGTTAGCAACACACTCTTTTATTATCAGGTAAAATTCAAGTGGGAACCATTATATGATGGTTATGGCATACCTTGTTTGGAAGTTTAATGCATCCCACATGAATTTCATCCAATAATAAAGAATGTGTTGAAAATAAATAAATATACATTAGAGTGTATTATTTGCATTCCTCTTAAATAAAGACCTGCTCTTGACAGCTTGGCATGTAGGAGTGGGCTCTTCCATAGAATATTTACATCAAATTTTCTTCAAAGTCTATAATAACCTCGATTTTTAAATTGTAATGACTAATTTAAGTATCCCTTTTCGTCCTCATATCATATAGATGGGTTCTCAATATAAGTTGTTGAGTTTTATTTGTTCCCCATATAGATGACCGAGTACTAGCTGAGCAAAGCAAGCCATGTTTTAGATATTATCAATTATCTAACTAAAACATTTCAGTGGTTTCAGTTTCCATTAATATTCTCAGTATCACACTATCTTAATTCTCACAGGTACAATATCTACTTGACACAAAGATGAAGTGGCAATAACTCCAATATGCCAGTCAATTATTATCTATAAGGAATTCTACTGGGAAATATGTAGTTTGTATCTGCAACTACATGGAAAAAGGTAGGAAGACAAAAGTGAGTCATACTTCCACACAAGGTATGCCATAACCATCAGATCAGGTAGTATATGTTCACGTTAAGTATTCATAAAGCATATAGCTTCATTAAATCATTTGCTAACAAAGAAAATTTGTCACATTACCTGATTCTGACCCAACCAACTGGCATAGTCAAGATCAATCTGTTTGGCAGGAATGCTAGCGTCTATTAGAAGAAATACTGAAACTAATGTTGAGCGGTTAAGGAAATAGTCCTTGGTGAACTTTTCCCAATCCATTCTAAGTTCATGTGGTGCGGATGCATACCTAAAGAAAAGAATATAATGGCAAAAATTGTCATCAGCTTAAGAAAGGTGAACAGAATCAAATTATTCATCAATAGTTGTCCTAAAAATACAGTATAAACTAGGATTTAAAAAAAAAATGGCCTGAAGGCAAAAGAAATGTTAAAACAGAACTTGAGCACTTCAAGAACTATGTGGATAATGTAACACAGAAAAAAGCTATATAAAAATCATAAGACAACAACACATCACCATATGAAATTATTTTCAACCTTGTACTATTAATCTGTCAACCTAAGAGAAGTAAAAACACAGAGGAATCGTACAGCTCTGAAGTCAGACACTCAAATTTTATCAATAACATTTGCATAGCATAGTAGTTTGTTGATAGATGTCAAATATATTATTAATCAACATTTCCGATCTCTAACATGCAGTAAAGGCCAGAATCCTTAACATAAAGCAAAACTTTGAGTAGAGAAGAAGTGAGTATATCCGTTCCTAAGTCATACCCATATCCAGGCAAATCAACCAGGTACCAGCTATCATTAATCCGAAAATGGTTAATGCATTGTGTTTTGCCTGCAAAATATTGAAAATAGACTGTTCAATACTGTCGATGAATACATAGAACAAAGAAAATATCAATCACCCACAGCTGTAAGTTAAAATCCATTTAATTCCTTTATTACGTCCCAGACTCGAATCACTACTGCTATATACTATATCCATTATCCAGCAACTTAACAACCATTACTTTATTTTTAATACAACATATCCCAATCCCTACAAATCTTCCTTATCTTTGTCTACGTTCAATTTCAATCCACCAATTTCTTAAGCTTCATCCCTCTAAAAATATCCTAACCCTAATCTACGTTGAACTGCATCACAAATCCTCTCTCCTAGCTAATCATAAAGACAGTTCAAATGCCCAAATACACGTAAATCTCAATTTTTCTTTGTATTGCATAGAAAACGATAATTCAATGGAAAGAATAGAAGGATAAGGAATCGCTATAATAGCTGACCAGGTTTCTTCGAAGTTAAGGCGAGCTTCTTGCGGCGCACGAGAGAATTAAGGAGCGAGGATTTGCCGACGTTGGAGCGGCCAACGAGAGCGAACTCAGGGAGGCCATCGGCAGGGCAGTCTTCGGTCCTCACACTGCTTTTGACGAATTCGGCTTGCAATACTTGAGCATCATTCGCATAGTTACTCAGCAGAATGTTTGAACCGTTCAAGATTCTGGAACTTTCCAGAGACACGGTGGTCTCCGGTGGAACGAAGAGCTTCTCGAGGGATAACTCTGTGGGAGAAGGGTTTATGATTACGGGTTCTGAGGTGGTAAGAGTGGATTTGGGTGGACGTAAGAGGGTGGTTTTGGAGGAAGTGGAGTAGGCTCGAAGAGAGAGGGAGTGAGATGAGGTAACCAGGTAGAGAGGGAATCTTGGAAGGTGAAGAAGGACCATCTCACTGTTTTTGTTATCAGATCACTGCAGTTCAGACTCGACGATAAGTGATCAAAAGAAAAGGGAAAATATCTTCTTGGCAAGAGATAAACGACACTCCCGGCCTTCGCTGCCGCGTTACTCAAAACGTCGTTTTTATGCAATCCCGACGAACCACGCCAAAGAGGTTTGGGGGGATGCCAATTAAACAGCATCCGCCTGTCCATAAAATATTTGGATAAACTCAAGTATTTTGTCTGGGTGATGAAAGAATTTGCGAAGAAATAAATACTGTAGGAAGAAATAGAAAACAAGAAAAATAGTAGAAATTGATATGTTTTTAATTGTTTGGATTAAAATAAATATGTGTTAGAAGGATATATTTAGCTATGATACTATTTTTTATAATTTAAAATAAAAATATATATGTTATTTAAATTTTTTATTTATAATAAATTTGATTATTATAAATAATTTATTATTTTTTAAAAAAATTATTTTATCGT
>JAMLFT010000928.1:0-35217 GCA_026544285.1 Pachyrhizus erosus | reverse complement strand
TATTTTTATTATTAATTTGTTATTATTTATTTTATTAATATATATATATATAGTCTATATTTTATACAGAAAGACGAGATTCTTTTGTGCAGTTTGTTATTATTGTTCATTTTATTGATTTTCCTTGTGCAACGGAGGAGAAATACAAAATGGTGAGACTCGCATTTTTTTCAAATATTTTCATCCTCTTTTCGTTATATTAAACAATTCTATTTTTCTTCACTTTTAGTCACTTCCTTGTTTTTTTTTTTTCTTACCTCTTTTCATTATACCAAACAAGTTGTAATAGTAGGAGAGTGTTTGAACTAGAAATATTTACCTAATGTTGAGAGTTAAGGTAAATACTTGAGAATTTAGATTTTATTTTTATTACAATCATTGTAAAAAATAAAAATAGAATATTGTTTAAAACATTAATTCATCTTTAAATTTTTCAAAAGTTAATAGTAAAAATGCTTAAAATTGGTTTTCTATGACCTTCAAAGTTTTTTTTTTTTAAAAAAAAACTCTTATTTAGCTAATTTATAATTTCAAAATGCTAAGAGTTTTTTAAAAAATCTTAAAATGAATTGAAGTGTACCAATCTTTTTCCATGAATGCATTTTAACGTAAAAAAACTAATTATATAAATAAATTTATAAAAACACTCGTGAAACTTAAAATTATTAATTTATTTTCTTAATTACTCCACTATACATAAAAGTATGTTAAAAAATTTTTAAAAAAATGTCACGAACATACTTTCTAACTAACAGCTTGTTAAAATCAAATCAAGCTGGAACTTTCATCTAAAAAACGAGACAGAGTACTCAAAATTTCTATATGTTGGTGTGTGTGTGTATGTATATATATATATTTGTAAATTTGGATAATTTTTAGTTGAAAGTTAAGGATTATTCTATTGAGATCTATTTAAAGAGATCGAATCACATATATTATTAAAATAAAATTATAAAGTATTAATTAATTTGGTGCATTAAAAAAAATTCTACGTTATTTTAAAAAATAATTTATTTAAAGAACAGTATGGTAAAAAAGCGGCGATTATTTTGGTTTAAGTTTTGACGAATAGGAACAGTGGTTGGAAAGGAAACAAGATTTGCGTAGGAATATTTCATTCTCAGAATTAGCGAAAGCACCCAGCTTCAGTTTCAGCTTCATTAGTTGACTCTGACTCACTGGTTCGCTCCCTCACACACTCGAAATTCATGGCCGAATTTCCCATCAATAACGGTTCCCATTCCAGGTTCCCTCCTCTCTTCTTTCGATTCTACATATTTTCATCAACATATCCCAATTAAATGAATTTCCCTATTCTCAAACTAATTGGTAGCATTTTGCTTATGCTTATAACAGCCCCCATCCTGATTATGCGGAGATTGTTGTGGTTCGTCATGGCGAAACACCTTGGAATGCTACTGCAAAAATCCAGGTGCTTTTTCTCTCTTCACCTTCACCATACCAAATTGCTTTCGTTTAATATTGCATTTGTTACGTACAACACAGATACAAAGATTTAGGTTTTCTAAACGAAGGAAAGTAGCATTTCCTCATCATGACTCAATTCTCCGCTTCTACTTTTGGGACGTTAGAATCATCAATAACAGATGTAGAATGGAAAAAATAATTCATGATAAAAGTCTAATCACCTCCTTGTATTAGAAAAAGTAAAATGTAGAGTG
This sequence comes from Pachyrhizus erosus, assembly GCA_026544285.1. Lineage (NCBI taxonomy): Eukaryota > Viridiplantae > Streptophyta > Magnoliopsida > Fabales > Fabaceae > Pachyrhizus > Pachyrhizus erosus. Next base: position 33,535 of record JAMLFT010000928.1, on the reverse strand, counting down.
TTCTTCATTCTTGAACTGCAGTATATGTTTCTTACTTCAATATGAAGTTCGGTGATGAAAATGTTCTGCCTGATTTTAGTTTGTTATCGTTTTTAGGCTTCCACTGTATGTGTTTTAGTAGTTCAAGTTCCTTTTTTCTCTAAATAATTAAAGTAATTTGTAAAGTATTCATTTGGTTCCAACCATTATAGTATGGTGGTTTTCTCAATACACTAAGGCAATTTAGTATTCCCTCCCTCCGGGCTCAAATCTAAGCAAAATTAACTAACTTTTGTGCTTACTGAGAAAATTAGTTAATATAATTGAATTCTACTAATCACATTTACAAAACAAACTTCTTTTTCTAAAGTGTCTTTTATTGGAACTTGATATAAAAAATAAAAGAGTTATTAGAAATAGAATTTTAATTAATTGAATGGTATTTTTAGGATGGTATCATTAAATAGGATAAAAGTAGTTCAAATTTGTTTATATTTGTGTCTATCAAACCTTTTTGTTTTTTGTTGCTTATAATTAGGTGTGGATGGAGTATATTCGTTAGATGCCATCTTTTGGACTATTTGTGGTGACTACTTGGGTTGAGGTAGAATTCCCACACTAAGCATTGGTGAAATTAAAGGGGCCAAGTTCTTCCCACACTAACCTGTACCTATCTCCACACTAGCACAGCTCATCCACTTTTATGGCAGACATGGACTAAAAATACTTAATATAGAAAGAGTCAAAAGACAATATTTGGCTATAATCTAATTGCTCATACTTTTTCTGCACTGTAACTTCCATCTCTTAGCTTTAAGGCTCCTTCTAGGCTTAGTTTTGCAAGGGTCTTACTGCGGTACATTATTGAGAAGGTGATACATAGATGGCTTTTTATTACATGAACCAAACAAATTATAAACTTCTGGTGTTTTACAAAAGGTTCTTATATTTTTTGTTCTTAAAATTATGTTTGGTCTGTCTCTTTTACATAAAAAAAAAAAAGATACAGTATTTATTTCCAAAAGTTACAAACTTCTGCATATGCAGGGAACAATCAAAGTTACATACATGTAAATAAATTTTAAGATAAAAATTGTAACTTTCTGAATGAATATTGCGAGTGACTTGTGGATGTGCCAATTTTCCTATAACTATGAACCTTAGAAAGGGCAATTAGTATAGTTTGTTTATTCTTTTCATGCATAGTAATGACAAGATGCTTTTCAAGGCTCCTACTTCTACAGTGATATAAGTATCTATCATCTAAATCTTGATATTTAATAATATTTCTTTTCTTGTGCACTATTTCTTATATACGTGGTTCCTTTTGGAGTTTTCTGGCTTTGGTATGTTCAAATTTCATTAATATGTAAACAGGGGCATCTGGATGTTGAATTGAATGAAAATGGAAGACAGCAAGCTGCTGTAGTAAGTTGTGCTTTTTGCATTCTTTCATTTCTATATAAACCAAGACATAGCCTTACAAATTTTGTTTATTTATCCCTTTGTGACCCTAATTCCTTTAAATTTTAAAATTGAGGTGGCTGATAGACTATCCAGGGAACCTAAGGCCTCTGTTATATATTCTTCTGACTTGCAACGGGCTTTTGAAACAGCTCAGATAATTGCATCCAAGTGTGGAGGGCTTGAGGTTTGAACTTGAAGTCTTCTTTGTGTTCCATATTATTGATTTCAATTGTAATAAGTTAAAAGCATATTGATAATTACCATTTTACCGTGTTCATAGCTTGAAGTCATTGGCTCCTTTGGTTGAATAGGTTTTCAAACATTTTTGCCTTTATCAGACCATTTTACCGTGTTCATAGCTTGAATTCATTGGCTCCTTTGGTTTAATAGGTTTTCAAACATTTTTGCCTTTATGAGTACCTGGACTAGAGATTGACTATGCTTGAAGTAATCTTGCTGTTTTGTAGTAACTACGAAGGAGTACACAGACACAAGTTATTCCTTTTCCATAGATAGTGTTGAGATTATTGGGTTGAGAAAAATGTGTTTGACTTCTCTAAAGTGAGAATGTTTAACGTGAGAAAGTATGGGCTTATCCACCCTTGAATTGAAGTGGATTAAAATTATGTGGTACTTTAGTTCAAATCAAGGGTGAATACACCCTTTTCCACTTTACACATTTTCTCAATTTAGAAGACTTCAATCATAGATAGGGAAGGAGGAAAAGTGAATAAAGATTCTGAATAACAGGATGTGTGATTGATATATAGCGTGTTATGATATGATATAAAATACTATTCTGGTGGTTCTGTTTTTACTCATAACTTGATTAAATCTCAGTGTTGTATTACTAATACAAGCCCAAACTCACTATATAAGACTAAAAATCTTAATTAACTAAGGAAATGAGTCAGGAAACATGATGAATAAGTAACAGCTTCTAAAGTTGCTTAATCAATTAGATTACTAATTGATTCGACAATATAAAGATCTACTAAGACGTTGCATACTCTGAAGATATTTTAAAATATTATTTGATTCTTTGATATATGCTAAAGACATGCTGAGATATTTTGTAGACATTCTAACTGATAGCAACAAATGTATCTAAATTCTTACTGTATTTGAATATTTGGGTATAACTGTATAAGCATCTCTTCTAAAACTTTCTTCATCCGTGTTCATGATTAACTTTCTTATCCTTGGCGTAGTGGTAAAGTTGCACCTTAGTGACCGTTTTGTCATGGGAATTCATAAACAGCCTCTTCACATTTGTAAGGATAAAATTGAGTAGAATTATGCTTTCGAATACTTTCACATACTGATGAACCTTTTGGCACTGGGATATATTAGTTAGTTAGTTATGCTTACAATTTTTCTTTTTCTGTTGTTTCTAATAGGTACTGACCCCCTATTTTGAGGGTCTATGAGAGAAGAAATAGGGGATTTACAGGGGATCAAAGCCCCTTAATTGATTGTAACTGATTACAGCTGGTATAACTAACATGTCAGGAAGTTAGTTTGTTGGATATGTCTATTAAATAGGAAGGTAGAGAGAGGGAAAGAGTCTCATTTTGTAGAACTGAGTGAAAGGGAGAGATCTTGGGGCTCTCAAAATTCCCAAGGTCATTTCTGTATTCAGCATTCATTCATCTCCAAGTTCTGCTACTACTCTGAACTGCAATTAGGTTCTTGAATAAAATCCATTTTTTTTCTATTCTACTGGTTCCGGTGTTTATCAGTTTCTTAATTCTACTCGTTTAGCATTTGTGACCTATGGCTATCACCTATTTATTTTTCTTAACAATATTTTCCTTTGGTTGAAATTTTAGGTTGTCAAGGATCCTGACCTACGAGAAAGACACCTAGGGGATCTTCAAGGCCATGTTTATCATGAAATGGCAAAAATTAATCCCATAGCTTACAAGGCTTTTGTGTCTAAGAACGAAGATCAAGAAATACCAGTAAGTTTCTTCGAAACCAACTTTTTAAGCATGGAATTCCTTGATAATAAAGCACTAGTGTAAATTTGGAGTAGGCTACCAAGGGAAATTCTTCTAGTTCAATTGGGCATGTCTAAGGAATTTGAAAGATGAGTGCAACTGGTGGCTTCCTGAAGTTGGGTATACTTGGCTGCATGTGGAACTTGAAAAGGAGCCGAAAGATGTAATATCATATGGCATAGTAAAACAACAATAAGAGATACTTGATTAGAGAATTCAAACTATGATTGTTTAAACTTGGTTAGATCATCATCCATTTTGAAAGCTGTAGATTTGCTAGGAGTGAACTGTTGGATAACTCTAACAAATCTTGTGATGTCTGCTTTTTATTTATATGTAGAACTTGCTTATTTATCCATATTCTTGTTGTCTTTTTTTGTTTTATATAGTAATTAAATCTTTTCCAGTTGTCTTGCTTGTATCTCGGAAATGCCTTCTATCACCAAAGTGCTTCTGATGATGTGTCATGACCTCAGTAATGGCTTATGATTAAAGAGAGAATTGACATTATAAAAGTAATGATTAAGCATGTGTGTGTGTTTGGTTCAGTTTTTGAGGGAGATAGAGTAACTTTTTTTTAGCAACTCTCCAAGAGAGCTTTTGAAAAGTAAGGCTAATGAGGCGATTCTTTCTCTAAATTAATCTGTTACCATGCATTGGCTAATACCTGTTGCTGAATGCAGAAGCGATGATACATACATGTAGATAACAGCTTCTTATAATTTGATGTTTGTCATTCAGTTCATGATTTTTGCTCTATTTGTTTTCTTTGCTTAATGGAGTTTTTATACTTCCTAAGGTAGAATCATACTTTCCAAGTCAATCTTTCCTAAAGCCAAAATTTTCTCCAGTGGGAAAACTCCATTTGACTCCTTATGCAACCAGGCACTTTTGAATGTATTGAATGGCTTAAGGTTTACATATACATAACATTGATCCATATACAATTGTGCAGGGCGGTGGAGAAAGTCTTGTTCAACTTTATGATCGCAGCACATCTGCATTGCTTAGAATTGGCTTAAAACATAAAGGTAGGATACCGGTGAAAGTCCTCCATCATGACATATCATGGAAGTTTTGTTTTTCTAATTAATCATTGGTTTGATCTGATATCTTTTTAGTTCGTGCAATAATCCAATACGTAATACCCTGTCATGCCAGTTATCACCCAACCTGCCTAGGACCTAGCTAGATTGATTTGACATGCAATAACCTTATTGAGATAATGTTGGCATAACATTTATTTGTGGATATTATATCCCTTATTCCCTTTTCAAAGTCCACTTACAGTTACATTAGGCTGATGTTAGCGGTGTTAATTGCAGGGGAGCGAGTAATCGTTGTCAGTCATGGAGGATTCATCAGAGCACTTTACAAGTGGGCCTGCCCAAACGGAAAGCCTGGGAAGGTACTCAATACATGTGTTAGTGTTTTTCACCTGTATGGTGAGGACAAATGGAACTTGAAAGTGTGGGGTGATGTCAGTCATTTGAGCAAAACTGGATTTCTGGAGTCTGGTTTTGGAGGTGATAGAAATTCTGGTTAGGCCATTGTTTCCCATTGAAGGCAATAAAGGTTTGATTGTTTCCCATCCGAAGTTAATAAAAGATTAGAGGAAGAGCGGAAAGGGATATTAAGCGTTGGTGCTAAATATGATTTTGGCCCCTATTTATATATTGTATCTTACCATGCAAATATATGGTCTCCATGTAAGGATATGCCTAAACTATTTAATTTTGACGGTGGTGCATCAATCTCCATTATAGAAATGTTAATTTTAAAATATTTTCGAAGGTTTAATGTAGTGATGAATGTAATGGTACACTTCCCATGTTCTCTTTTCTAAAAGGATGCCAGTTGCAACACCCTTTTAGAAAAGAGGTTAATTGTCTCTTGTGAGTCTAAATACATAGTTTTACAAAATCTTCACCACATATCAATTTGAGTTTAAAAATAATGCCCAAAAACTCAACTACTAGAACTGAGCACACTCCTAGCTTAACAGCAAAAGCATAAGCTGATGAATTCTATAGTGGGGATCTCAACAAGTCCTCCATCGTGGGAAATAAATATAGTGCGTACGATTAAGATGTTTCTTGAAATTAGAGTGAGAATATGTTAGAAATGTCTACATTAGAATAAATAAATAAATAAATATATATACATATATATATTAGTTTTTTGATCGATGTAATATACAGAATAAATAATTTAGTTGTGTATATTTAGTAATATGTTTTGTAGATATAAGTAATAATATTTTTAATATTAATAGTTTTAAAATTATGCATGTTTTTAATAATATATAGTAATTTCAATAATTAGTGATAATATTATATTTAATTTAAATAAAAAAATATTTAGTAATTATATTTAGGAAAATTATAACTTTTTAAATCAAAAATTCTACAATAGAAAATTAAAAATTATTCTAATAAATTTATGGACATGGTGTTAATTAATAATTATTACAAACAATGTCTGTTGAAGTTTATATCATTTTACAAATTAAAATTTAAAATAGAAGTAATTAAAAATTAATTAGAATATAATTAGAAAAATATTATGTCTTAAAAAAATAATAAAAATATATATGACATAAAATATAATGACAAATTTGTTAATTTATCCTAATGGATAAGAAAAAAAATGACCAAACTACTCTATTCTCCCTTATTTTTATATATATAAGAATTATTCAAACTCACTTATTTTTATATATATAAAGCTATATGTAAATAATGTAATAAAATAATCACATAAATATATAGAGTATTTATTTATCATCAAATTATTATTTTTAGAATATCTCATTTTAATTTTAATATTATGCACTTTTTAATATTGTATAATAATTTTAATAATTAGTGATAACATTATATTTAATTTAATTTAAATAAAATTTTAATTGACAATTATACTTTAGAAAATTATAACTTATTAAATTGATAATTATACTTTAAAAAATTTAAAAATTATTATAGTTAGGACATAATTAAGGAGATATTATGTTTCCTTAAGAAAAAAAAAAGAAATATACGATACAAAATATAATGCCAAATTTATTAATTTATCCTGAAAGTAGACAGTAAAAAGAAAATTACTAAATTAACTTATATTCACTTACTTTTATATATATAAAGATATATTTTAAAAAACATAAGTGATCTCTTCTTTGTGTCCTTACACTTTCTCTTTTGTTGCTTTTGTCTCCTTTCTCTATTTACAAAATCTTAGGCACTCTAATCTTTTCCTAAACTTATTAACTCTAATAAACATTTCACTCAACGTTGTAAATTCATCCTCTTCCACTAAAATTGTTATCTTAGTGTGTCGGTAAAGGAGATGAGTGTGGAGAGATGCTATCAAAGAATCATGGTTGGTTTGCACAAAGGTTGGTCGTGTAAGTCACCCCTAACAATGAACGACAAGTACAAAACAAGGTTGATTCCCACAAAGTCAAATGGGAGAATCGAAAGGATAAAGGTATAGGACAAGAGGAATGTCAATGACACTCAAACATTTTCTCTCTAACACACTCTTTGCTATTGATTGAAATTTATCAAAAATAATCAATTCTAGTAAGTTTTACTTTTTATTTAATTATTATCTCTCCTACTTTGAATGTGAGACTCACAAAAATGAATGATTCTCAATAAATTTCAATTCCTCATAAAGAGAGTGCAACAAAAAGTGTTGCTAGCATTCCTTGTAGGACATGAAAGTTTCTAAAAAATTAAATTTACGGAGAGAGAAAAATAAAAAAATCAAATAAATAGATGAAACTAATAAAAAAACAACATAAACTTTCAATCAAATAAAGTGGATAAAGGATGATAGACATGATTTTATATTTTTTAGTTACTAAAGACAAATTATCTTTGAACATGATTTCTCACACTAAAGGCCCTTGGATCAAACTAAACATCGTTTTTCATGTTTCTTGCCAAACATGTGATTGTTGACATACTGACTATGTGGGATCTACAAGTTATTTTCATGACACAACATTGATTAAAAGCTTTGAGTTCGATCCTAAAATTTGTAAATGAGGTTTGTTCTTGATTTTCTTCATTTTGTTCAATCTTGAGGGTAGTAGAGAAAGTAACACCATATGAAATAACAGATGAGACAAATTCATTAGAACATTTTTTAAAATCTATTTTAATACAATTATTTATATCACAGTCACTAGCCAATCTAAACAAAATCTTGATTCTACATACTATATTTGTTTCTCACAATCGAGGATTTGTAGATATTCCCTACCCTAAAATTTGTCCTAGAAAACTACCAAAAACTTAGTCCTTTCCACGCCTTCACATAAATCCATGTCCTTTCAAACGGATGCATTACAATTTACAGCAACCTTCCTAAGCTCCTCAATTTCTATTCAATGTATAAAAGCTTTTGATGGGATAAAATAATTTTAAAATATAAATTGCAATCTATTACTTTTGCAGTGATTCATTGAATGAGTTAATTCTTAGTCGTAAGTGAATGAAAAATAAATCCTTACATTATTGTAAAAAAATTGGGTCTATTTTTTTTTATGGACATTCATAAATTTTGATAGAGCTTGATAAATTTGATGAAGAGAGACCATTTTTTTTTTATCACAATTGTTAAAAATTTCATTCTCCATGTGAATCCAAAATGATTTATTTAAGTTAAAAGTATGATTTTATTGCTATGGATAAAAAATAGATCACACAATTTTAAAAGACAATTGTTAAACATACCTCTCTTTAATATCAAATATACCTCTCTTTTATATTATTTTGTTATTAAATTTACTTAAATAACCTTACTCTTTACCTCCATTCCATCCTTCTCGTGCGTCCATAGAACAAGAACCATTAGCTCCTCAAATTTCTACTCACCCATTGGTTGTTCTATTCGTGAATTTTGTTCACAATGTAGAAGCACGTATTGTTAGGCCAATTTTTCATCTTTTCTCAGCCAGAATTAGTGAGTCTTATGGGTTGTCAACCCAACGAATGAGAAGGTTTTCTACCGTTCAATTTGATTTGCTAGCTTCCCAATCCAACATTGTGTCACATGCCATCTTCCTCTACAAGACGAACACAACCTAAGGCACAAAACACACAAAATTCAACACCATAATAATAGATTTGGACACGCAAATACCAACTCATATAATAGATAATTATGAATTAAAGAATTGACGCAACGAATTGGCACACAGATAGGAATAGATAATGTATGGAATATATGACAAAGCTTATGTATTCTACCTTTGTGGTTTAGAACCAATTGGTATTAGTTTGTTATGCATCACGTTTTGCAATTGGAATTAATTGTCATGCTTCTTGCCTTGATTGCATGAATTCTCTACATATTAGTCTCTTACGAACATATGCTTTGGAGGGGAAAAAAAAGTGTTGAAGGTTGTGTAGGAGTGTTTGGGGGATCACCAAAGGTGGGTGCTGGAATTGTTGCATGGGTGAAATATGTTTATGTGATTAGGGAGGTAAAGGGTGAGGTTATAAAAGTAAATTTAATAACAAAAAATTGAAAATGGAGGTACATTTAATATTGAAGAGAAGTATGTTTTTAACAATTGTCCTTTAAAAACCTAAATAATAATATTTTTTTAGCAGCCTAAATAATAATATCTAAAGCTAAGAATTGAGTTGGAGTTCAAAAGAACAAATGAAATAATATAATCTATTTTTTTGGTGTATATTAAGAATATTCTCTACCGGACAAATGAATACTAGTTAATGTAAAAACTCTTCAAGGTGGACATTATCGTTCTCAACAAAGCAATTTTTTATATACACGCACAGCAATCGACTTAGAAACGCAGTAAAAAATCAACAATTGTTATGAAGAAAAATGTCATTTAACCTAACTATGTTTCTATTCTACAATTCTCCTTATCCAATTCTTATAAGCACTTGCAGTTTTTTAGAAACTCATAAATTTTATGCAATTACTTATGTGTGTGCAAGTTGCACTTTATTAACTAGTTAATTAGAAGAACAAAAGAACCTGGAAAAAGTATGATAGATTCAAGTCCAACTTATCTTTGGTATTAGAATTTTATTTTTCACAAGGAAGCAAAAATTTAGAAGTTTTGTAGATCTTACCATGTAGGTGGAGTCTATAAAACCTATGAGTCTTTTACTTTCTTACTGAAAATTTTTCATCATCGAAGAAGATCCTCATTCGATAAATTTCAAGTAGTCCTAATTTTGCATGTTACATCCCTTTTTATTCTAGGCAATGCTCCTAGTAAGCTTGTTGGACTGATAAAGGATCTAACTAGTGTATGAGACAACTGCCATCTTTACCTCCTAATATTATTAACATAATTTTTATAGATTTTTTTAATATATTTTTTTCATAAAGTATTTTATGAAATGTTAAAATTTTAATACATTCTTATAAATATTTTTTAAAAATATAAAAATTTTATATTTTGAAAAATACTTTTCAAAAACTTATATTTAAGAAAAAAATGAAACGCTTATATTTTAAGAGACAATCTTTACATGATTTAAAATAATTTATGATACTTACATCATAGTTGTAAATAATTTAGACACTTGATTATATTTTTTTATTGTCTTAAAATTTTTATTTCTTGATCAAACAAGCAATTTTATCGACAAACAAAATATGATTTCAGTATTTTAAAAATGTTATATTGATGTGATGAAAGTGTCAATGTGTCTATAAGATTCATATTTCTACAAATATTCTAAAAATTTCATAATTTCATTTTTTTGTTAGATTTATTTTTAAAAAAATCAAAAAAATAAGAATATCAATATATAACAAATGCAAAACAATTGATGTTCCATTTTATAAAAAAAATAACTTTTAAAAAACATTTTATGGTATATTAATATTTTGTAAAATATTTTTGTAATGTAAAAATTTTAATATATTAACATTTTAGAAAATATTTTTTAAAATGTTAAAATTATTATAGTTCTAAAAAAAAAATTCAAAATGTGTTAAAATTTTAATAATTTAAAAAATATTTTAAAAAATAATATATAAAAAGAATGTATATTAATAATATTAAGAAGTATAAATAAGAATTAGCGTGTATGAAGTGGGAAAATTAGACTCGGTCCAATCTCTTAATGTATGAAAATATGGGTCAACGAGAAGTATACATGCATGGACCCAAGATAAAAAGGTCTCTGTTCGTTCTCCTCTCCGCCAAAAAAGAACACTTGAAGCACACATTTAGCCAAATTGGTAAGCTCGTTACTTCAAAAAAAGAATCGGCTTATTCATTGCCCAAGGAAAAAAACTTCAATTATAATACTAAACTCCATCAATTTCGTCATCAGATACGCAAGTTCTTACAACGGAGTTCTAAAACATAACAGCTTTTGCAAACAAAATCATTTTGCAGCATTTCTTAGTCTTAGTCTTCTTTCTTCAGCTACTGGCAAGTATGTGAAGCATAAAACCTTTTCATATTTTCTAATTTCACTCTTATTTCATTCTTACCAATATAGGATATTTAAAACTACACCTTTCTAAAAAGAGTTGGATAGACTAAGACCTGAAATGATAATGATACCAACTTGTGCTTTTATAATATTAAAATTATTATGACGCGCTTTTAATCTTTTTATATATGTATTAAGGACTCAATACGACAAGTCTAAATTTAGAATCCTATTTAAAAAAAAAAAGATAAATCTCCTGACACTGATAACTTGAATCAATCTTAAGCGTACACGTACTTTTCAATTATTGATACTGATTGCTCATAGGAAAGATAGAATTTGAAATCTAAAATGAATACTAACAAAAGAATTATCTTGATTATGCTTTCAGTATTCTTCTTTTAATATTTCAAATATACATATTTTTAGCTTTGTGATCTAATGTAGGATATATGGAGGGAAAGTGAGGAAGAAAAGGTAGATACGAAATGGTGCAAATATTTATTATTACGTTTCTTTCATGGTGTGTTGTTGGACTGGGAGAGTAAGCATGATCTTTAATAGTGGGGCGTTTCATAGGTGGCAATTTTGGTTATTGATAATTTGCAAATGGCCATGGCAATATTTAGCATTAACGTGTGTGTTGGATGGAGGACATTGTCTGCTTCATACTCACCTTACTTTCCCTTTAGGCTCCCCAATTTTTTGTCACCTTTCAATTTCATCAAATATTTCTTAGTTGGATCTTAGCCCCATACAACTTCTTTGTTTATACTTGCATCATTGTGGTTTAAAAAGACAACCTTTCTATTCAACTATGAAACTAATATTAATTTCAGATAATGTACATCCAATATTAATATAAATTAAATTGATATTATACTGATAAGAATATTATTGAATGGTGAATAATTTTTATCGAAAAACTTGATTAGTCATCTTTAATGGAGTTTCTTCTTTTAATTATATTTTTTTTATTCATAAGATTTAAATTTGAGATATTGTTTAAAGGGACTGAGTCTAAAATCATCCAAACCAATAATTTGTTGATTCAAAATGTAAATATCATTGTTAATTTTAAGTTTTAAAAATTTTAAAAGTTAAAATCAATTTTGTATTTTTTTTATTTTAAGACAAAATATTAAATGTAAATTATACAAACCATTTTTTATCTTTTTCATTTATATTTGTGTGATAACCATAATAATAATGGTATGGTGATAGAAATAAGAGTGACAATATCAAGTGATTATAATAATAGTAATGATAGTGATATACAATAATCACAATAATAACTGTAATAATAATATCAATAAATAATGTCAATATAAGGATTATAATGATAATGATAATGATAATAAATAAAGATTATAATAAGAAGAAGAATAATAACAGTAATAAAAGTTGAATAGTGATGATTATTCTTATTTTTTTAGTTAAGAATTGAAAATCATTTTTCTTATTTTAAATATTGAAGCTGACATAATTTAAAATTGAGTTAAAAATTATTTCAATTTCATATTAGCTTAAAACTTACATTTTAAAGCTTGGAATTAAAAATTCGTTACTAATCCCACCATTTCCATAATAGTTAGTTGTTATGTTAATAATATAAATTGATATATGTAAAATTATACCTATTAAATGTAAAATTATCATCTTCACTTCATTTATAAAATATACATTTTATTTTCTTTTAAGCCTACATTAATTAGTTTGCTAAAGAGAATCGTCCAATTCATATCAAAATAGTTAGAAACTAATATGACATTTTAATATCGAGAATCTTAAAAGAGAATAAAGAAAATTGTTATTTTACAGTTTTATACCTGGAGTATATTAAGTAAAAGAATTTTATTATGAGACTGAGAAGAATGAATTATATCCATTAAATCAAAGAGTAAATTATATTAATATTTTTAAGATTTCTAAAATTATATAATTTTTATTTTATTTTTTATTATTTTTATACTAACTCTTTTAATTATTTAAAAATATTATAGACACTCTTTATGTATTATACTAATTTTTTAATTATTTGAAAAATATCATATTAAATTTTATTATAAAAAATTGTTGTAAATGTAAAAAAAAAAGTTAGAAATTTGTATAATTTTATGAAATTTTAGATATAGTTTATATAATTTATTCTAAATCAAATCATGAAATATTAAGATTAAAAAATTAAGTTATGTGGTTTTTTTAAGTGATTATGTAATTAAATATTAAATTTTTTTAATATATCATTCATGTATGAATATGATATATGATTTAAATTAATTTACTTCTAGCCAGGGACGGATGCACCTTGTAAGGAATGGGAACAATTGCTTCCACAATTGTATTTTATTTTATTTAAAACATATTAAATCATTTTTTTGCCTCCATAAAATGATAGGTATTACCTCTATAAGACATTATATTTGTAAATGAACGTAGAAAGTTATAAGAGATAAAAGATTAAATTAATTAGATTTTTATTGTGAAATTATATATTTTATAAAATTTATATTATTTTTCTAAAAAAATATTATAAATTATATTTTACCTCCATAAAAAAAAAAAATTAGATCCACCATCACTCCTATCAACATGTTATTGGTACAAAAGAAATTGAATTAAAAATTTTTAAGAGAAATTTTATTAACAATGTCAACGTCAAATTTTCTTACCGATAAAGTTCATCAATACCTTGTAATAATGGTCAATAAAATATATATAGGTGGAAAAAAAAAAAAAAAACTTTGTGTATTTGTGTGTGTGTATATATCTTAGAATAATGTTAAACCTTACCAACTATAATGTCGTTTACCAGACAAAGTCAAAGGTGGAAGTTGAAATTAAAAGTTGGTGCCATACTAAATCTTCAACATTATTATATTATTTGCAAGAAATCGATTGTTGACGTTATAATTTCCGAGCATTTTAATCATTAAAGGACCCTTAGGGCATTGGAGTAAACAAATACATAAAAGTTTGACCTTTGAATTTCTTAATTTTATAGCCATCTATTCTTTTCGGTTAAAATGATATTTTAGTTTATTGTATTTTTTTTATTTTAGTTTTAAATTTTTATTTTAATCTTTTATTTTTATGAATAAACTTAATAATTTTTTTATTATGAATGATGATGTGATGTTATTTTTATTATTATTTTATTATTTTTTGTAATTAATTTTTTTACCAACTTATCTTCTTCTTTCTTCTGTTTTTTTTTTTCTGCTCTTGCTTCTTCTTTTCATGTTTCTTTTTCGTCTACCAACTTTGAATTAGCGTCATTGTTTATTCTAATATTGTCTCAATCGTCATTATTAGTAAAACAAATCAATGAATCATCGTCATATCATTATTAATTGACAAAATGAAATTAATAAAAACAATGAACACTTTAGTGAAAGAAGAAAATAGGGAGGAGTTACGGGAGGAGGAATAAAAAATAATTTTTTGACAATTTTGAACCTCTAAAAAATAAGTCTAAAAAATATGTAATAAACTAATAATAAAAAATAAACATTATATTATTATTAATGAACAAAATGATCATTTTAGATGTATTTGTAAATGATTAAAACAAAAAATTTAAAATATAAAAGATCAAAACGAAAAAAAAAACAAAAATATAATGAATCAAAATAGTTTTTAATTATTATTTTATGACTTTAGGTTGATTATTTGATTTAGCTAAATATAGTTTTTACTTTTTTAAAATCTAATCAAAACAATTGAATAGTTCTAAACTCAACTGTTAACCTAAACCAAACACAATTTATTCTAACTACAAAAATTTAATAAAACTAAATCAAAATAATACATGCGGAGGAAGGAACCTTTTAATAAGAAGGTTTTGGTTAATTTTTTTTTATGTATAAATTTATGTTGAACTAGCATGTATTATGAATGAGATTAATTTTTAACGGAATAAATTGGAAGACATCTTTTATCATTGACAAAAACAGAAAAAAAAATCAAATCATTTAAAACATAATTTGATAAAATAAAAATAAATCCAATCAAATTAAATTAAATGCAACTAAATTAAATTGAAAGAATTCTAACCAAACTTAAATAAACCTAATTAAAATAAAATTAATGAAATCAAACCAAACCAAAACCTAATTAATTGAATAAAATTAAGTTCAATAAACTCAAATCAAATTGAACCAAAACCAATGAAACTAGACTGTATCAAACTAATTTTATTTGCATATATCTACTTTTTCTCCTTCAGAGATAGTCCTGCAGGGACTTGTATCAATTGTTCACCTCCGCTCCAAATATTACTTTTTTGCATAATTCAAAGCAGAGACTTCTCATTTGATGATATTTTGTACATACTCTCACCCTGCAAACCAATTTGGTGACCGCTGAACCAACCAAAACAAACCTACATAACACAATAAACCCCAATTAAATCATACATAATTGAATAAACATAAGCAAAAAAATATTCAACCAATTCTACCTACATCATTTAAACATACTCAAATTAGACTAGTTCAATCCAATCAAACTAAATTTAAATTTAAATCTAAATCAAACCGAATTAGAATAAATCAATCCAACCAAACTAAATTTATAAGTAAAAAGCATGTTTGAAGTCAATTATTTTCATCTAATATTAATAGTTTATTCATTTTTCTCTCAAGATCATTTACAAAGTCTATATAATTTTATTAAATTTACAATCCAATTGACTTTCAACCTATATTTGACAGGATATTATATATACAGGGAGTGAACAGGGCAAAAGTGACATTTATGCCTTATATGGCTCCAAATACTATACGACACAGCTCTTTCAGCTAGTCATTGTCAGCATCATCAATCATCATTATAAAACGCAAGTCAAAACTAGAAATCAAGTGCAGCAAATAACATAATCATATTGTGCAGGACTTTAGCAATTAAGTATGATAATAATCACTTATTTACCAGTGGATAAAGCTTTTTGGGTTTCTGATATCAGTGACAGTTATTTTTGCAAAACGCAACAACTGACAACATTGACATCCTTTCATCCTTGATTCGAATTATAGCCATAGTTGTGAGTAATGGATTATAATGTTAAAAGTGATTGTGCTTAAGTGCTTTACATGATTCTAAATTTGGGTGCCAGGATTTCAATTAAGTCTGCAATTAAAATATTTAAAACATGTTAATTACTAATTATTTGTGTATTTTTATTTTTTGTAATAAATTACTTATGCACTTTTAACTATGGTTAATTTGAGTTTCCTAAAGGTGCTGATTAGAGGGTGACATATCACTATATTACATGTCTAACATGCATAGAAGAAATTAATTAGAGATAGTTGAAGCAGAGCTTTTGTTTTAATGGAATGGTATCACTTCATATTCAACCAACTATTTGCAGTCTATTTTCAAAAATTAAAACAAATAGTGTAATCAGAAGGAGCCAACAAATAGCGACTAAAACCACAAATGATCAAGTGCTGACTAAGTTGGTCATCATCAACTACTGCAACTTAAGGATCAGATACGTCTGCTGTGTTACTTTTATCCTTTTAAAAAATAAATATTCAAAGTGTAAAGTAAAAATGAAATTGCAGAGGCACGTTTACGTGGGGAGCTGAATTATGGTAATGGCATGGCAAGTGGCTAGCAAGAGAATACACAAAGAATTTCAATTGAGTCTCAAGATGAAGTTCAATTCAACACAAAGAAACATATAATGATGATTATAATAATAATAATAATACCACAATTTTTTTTATATGTAATACTAATACAAATTAAACAACAAATAAATAAAGATATATCCAGGGAACCAGTTATATCAACCCAAGTAATATATATCAATTCCTTTTCTATTTGGTGGATAAATATTGTTAATTATATCTTGAAATTCGGAAAGTGTTGGTGGGAACCGATGGATTCTTCTGTTTGCCAATTCCTATCAAAAGGGTGATCCATTCCATATAATATCAGATTCAGACAACAAGAAAAGTATATAAATAAAATCCATTTAATTAGTATGTTAAGTTCCATCATGAAAGAAAGTGCTTTCTCATTCTTTACTTTTATTAACAGTTGCTTTGTTATTATTTTCAGTACGTTTACTCATGTCTCATATACTGGACCGAGAATCAAAATTCAAGTTTGCTTTGGTTCTATAAGAGTAACTTCAAATTTCTGCTCCCCTCCAACAAGATGTGACAAAAACATATTTCACCTTATTAATAAAAGCTTTTTGCTTAATAAACGTGCAAAAATGATATAGCTACACATTGAAAAAGCAATTCACATAACACTTGCATGTAATAAGTAAGTGATTAAAAATTCAAAAAAAAGTTATCATGTATATTTGGTTTTTTCCCTTTTAAATAATATTTTATAAGTTACAAAAATAAAATAAACTTCATTTATAAATTAAAATTAACTTATACATAAACTAAAATTATTTTTTAAAATTAAATAATTTTAACTTATCCAAAAAATAATTTAAATTTATATATAAATTAATTTTAACATAAAGAAAAAGTTTATTTTATTTTTTCTTTTATAAATACTTATAAAAAAAACTATTCAAATAAGTTATTTTCCCAATTAATTTTAGTTTTCTCTAAACAAGAGAATGATAGTGCATATATTAATTTACTAAGAATCTCAGTTAATAGTTGTATTGATAATATAGAATTAGTGAAGATGAAAAATTAAAATACTAGTTCAAGTTATCTACTAAAGTAGATGAATATATGGAAAGTGAACGTATATATATATATATATATATATGGTGGGGTGGGGGCATACACAGTTGGATGAAAAGGAAAAGGCAAGAGAGGAAGATGAGGACATAGGGGACCTATCCATAATATCCTTTCTGTCATTTGACAATTCCAGAGAACTAATGGAAAGGGAAGGTTCCATATCACGTGGCTCATTCACAATTGGATAATCTCACATTCATTTCTCTTTCATTAAAAAATTAATAGAATACTCACAGTATGGTATGGAATATGATCTTTTTATTTATTCTGATAGCTAAAAAATATTAAATCACACAAAAATATATATAAAATGTGATTGGTAATTTGATACCACAAATGAGATATAAAAATATTTAAAATGTAAGACATGTTTCAGAAAACAATTCTTAAAGTCGTTACTGTTGTGAAAAAAAATTCTTTATTTAAAACTTCTTTATATATTTATGAATTGTTAGTTATGTGATTGAATGTTTGAAGTTATTATTTTTCATTACCAACAACTTATGTACTCTATGTTGTAATTAAGAGTACTTTGTAAAATGAATTATGTATTGTAAGAAACATATAAGAAAAACTTAAATATGTTTTTATTCTTTATAATTTTTTAATTTTTTATTATCATAAATTTTAAATTTTCTAAAATAATATATGTTAATACTTAGTACTGCTATGCCATGCGTGTATTCACTCATATCATAGCAACGATTATTTTAAAGTAACATGTAATATAATATGACTTATCCATATATGTTTCATCATTGCTAAATTTAGTGATACAAATTACAGTATTTTTAAAAAAACTAATAAAAAATTAAGAGTCAAATCCAAATAAAAACATGTCTGTGGAGACAAATATTTTGCTAGACATAGGAAAAACACTTGAGTTGATTTTGTTGAACCAAATGAGCGGAACATATAGCTTTTGAAAAACGTTTTTCTGTTCTGATTAGATCTTCATTAGAGAAGTTACGTATGTTGAGTATGGTGAAAAATTCGCACCCCAAACTATTACTAAAAAACAAGAAAATTTCTATCCATAAAAAAATGTATAATTTCTCTTTTTTTTTTTTTTACAAATAAGAGAGAAATAAAAAAACAGAAAAAATAAAATAAATGATGCAATAACAAAAAAGAACACAAAAAATAGTCTATTAATAAGGTGCTGTTATATAATTTCTTGTGTTGATAACCTTCCTGAAAAAGAATCGCAACAAATAAATTGTTTTACTTCCACGTCTGGTTAAAATATAAGGCATGGTTTTCAACAATTCAGAACCGATTATTAATTTTGATTTCTATGAAGGAACCTAACCGTGTTGGCTCGTAAATAATACGGAGCTAACTTTTCATTTTTGATAGACAAAGTCAAGATTTTTTTAAATTTAAAATAAGTATTTATAAAAAAAATATTTTTAAAATAATTAATTATTTAAAATAAATAACATTTATTTATTAAAAATAAAAAAAATAGTTTATTTTAAAAATAAAAAGTTTAAATATATATATTAAAAACTAAAAAATTATTTATTTTATTAAAAAATAACCACAATCAAATCGGTCTATAGGTGTGGGCCTAGCATTTAATTAGTTTCATTTTGTTAATTTTTAACAAACATTATAACTAGAATTGAACATTTAGATTTTAGCCTGCAGATTGATCATATAATTCGCAATTGACATGGATAACAAACTTCAATCTTACTATATCATTTAGAAAATAGTTTTTTTTTAGTCCACACCATTTAACTTCCAGGTTAAACGAGTTTCTCTATGTTCTTCGCAAATTATTTACAAACTTATTATTTAATTTAAAAAAAAAACTAATTAGTATATTAGAGATTTTAAGAAATAAATAACTATTTTTTATATTATTATAGTTTTTATTTTAATATTATACTTTTTATGAATGAATAATATTATATTATTATTTTTACTTTGTATATGATTATCAAATTTTATATTACTATATTTTATAATAATATGATTAATACGTTGATTTTTTTTAAAAAATTAAATAATTAGAACTCTAGAAGATAAAATTTAAGATTAAAATTTAGTTTCATACATAAATTTGGATTTATAATTATAAAATAATTAGAGCTTTATACACAAATTTAGTTTTTGTTTTTATTTTTTATATTCTTATTTTTTATTGCTGATTACGAACCGGCCAATTATGCTGTGTAATTACGAGTTTCATAAAATAAAAATTATTTATTTTGTAAACTTAACTAATGAATCGTACAATTTGCGGACTTAAATAGATGTGACTTCAAACAAACTATATCTATATATCCAGTTCTAATTATGACTATATCAAATTTATTTTATTTGAATTAAATTTTTATATGTAGTAAATCTTGTGGCATACTCCACTCACTTTCGGTTTGATAAAATAAATAATTAAAATGCACATAAACACAAAAAAAAAATATTAAAATGATTAACCGATTATGACATTAGACGACAATGAGTTTTCTTGGTCTCCTCTTCACTATGCCATCTAAGAAAATAGGGACTACTTTGTCTTCTTCAGGTATCAAATAGGGGGCTATTTTTCCAGTGATAATAATGTACTTTTTTTCTACTCTAATCGAATTACTTTTTTTTTTTGTAAAAGACAACATTATATTCAAATTATGGGCAAAATTAGTCTATTATTATCATAAGTATTATTGTAGATAATCATCAACATGTGATTAAGTTACACAAGTAGTAAATGAGAGTGCAGATGTTTAGTATTCTACAATTAAAAGTTCAATTTGATTAGATAACTTTGTATAGTATATTTATAACTTTACAACATAATAATCATAAAAAAATTACATTAAGTAAATTGTTCAGATTCATAATTAACTTTGTTTTTTGTCGATAATTTTTCCCTACATACTAAAATTCTTCAAAAAGAAATAAGGAGGATTTTGACTTTTGGTAGATTTTGCGGCCTTATTTGCATTTTCTTTTTGGCTACACGCAACTCCTAATAAAATAAGATGATCATTAGACTTTTTGTCTTTATAATAGAAGGTATTTTATATTTTTATTTTTTAAAAGAAGAGTTTAGGTCAAATATATTTTGAACAATTTAAAAGATAAGAGATTTCTACAGTTAGTGGGAAGAATTTATACTTTTCTAATTTATAAAAAGTTTACTTTTATTTACGTGCCACAACAATAATATTAATTATCAGTTTTTAAAATTTATCAATACATTTTCGTCAATGAATATTAATCACAGTCAAAATTAACAGTTGTTGACAATGCCAATGATTAAACCACCTACTATAAACTTGGATGTATAAGACAAGTTTATCATCGTATTTAAAGAGATGGATATCAAAAATTAAAATTCATCTTCGTTTTTATCATAGTAGGAGAAACTTACAAGAAATCCACCCACCTTGTTAAAAAGAATAATTTTAAACAAATCATATATTAAGTTATTAATTATTTTTTTAATTTAAATAATATATAAAATTAATAAAAAAACATAAACCTAAGAAATTTTACAATTAAATTAATTTTAATAAATTGTGTGATTTCAAATTTATTATGAAATATTATTATAATTGTTGTGTGTGTATTCAAGGACAATTACTGATATCTTGGTCATGGTTAATTGTAGTATGTGTATTTATCGTCATGTTATATTTTTATAAATAAATAAATTATATGAAAATTAGATTAAAATAAACTAAAAACAATTAACAATAAATATAAATAATAAATATCATTTTTAATAATTTAAAATATATTAAATTTTTATAGTAAATATTTAAATAAGAATATATAAAAAATCAATCTTTCAATATATTAATTAAAATAAAAAATAACTATAAACCTTAATAATCAAAATTTGAGAAGTGATAGTTAAATAAAAAGAGAAAAAAATGGTATGAAATTAATAGAATATTATTATATTTATTATAAATTTTTTATTGTTTATTATGTATGACAAAATACGTTAATCTATTGTTACTCGTTTTCAATTCATTTTATGTAAAATAAGATAAATTGATTCGCCAAAACTTGTCTAAAAAAATATAAAAAAATAAAAATATATAAAAAAATACCAATTTGGTATAAAGTCTTATGAAAATAAAAGTATTTAATATTTAAAAAAAATTGATAATTTATTCTGAATAAAATGATTTATCAGCCTTTAGTGTTTTACTAAAATAGTAGTTTAAACATGTCTTTTTTATTATTAAATCTTTATTTTTTAAAAAAAATATTGAAAGTTATCTTAACTCACATATTTTAATTTTTTAGTTATTTTTTTACTTTTGGAACAAAAATTGGCAAATATTTTAAAGATGTATTGCTTACGGTGCTGTAAAGAATATTGAGACTGTCAAGGGTCCATCAAATTCTAATTGTCAATTTTTCAGTAGCTTCTCATTCTCCTTTTTTTTCCTTTCATTTAGATTACCAATGGTGTCATAATTTCTATTAAGTGATTATGTGATTAGACATGATAAGAAAGTCCTAATTTGTGACCAGCTATTTTGATCAAAATTGATGTCAAGTTTAGTTAAAACAATTTCCAAAATTCTCCTAAAAAACAAATCATTTTGTTTCACTATGATGCATGGATAGTAAGTCAACTAAAATATAGTGTGATTGAAAACAATATCTAGAGTATTATGTATTTCAAATTTTTAAAATTATTTGTTTAATAAAAAGTTTTTTTTTAAGAATCAAAAGAAGGTTTAGAAAAAGGTGTTAAAACATTATTTTTAAATAAATTTCTACTTGATGGCAAACCTTATATCTTGTTTTGAACTTGATTTGACTCTATAAAAGAAAAAACAATTCAAATCTATATGTTTTAACTAGTGATTTTTTCATATGTATATTTATATATAAATTATTAAGTTATATATATATATTACTTAATTAATTTTTTAGTTCTTATAAAATAATTTTTTATTTTAAATCTTGTTATTTATTTATTTTTATTAAATGATTATATGATTAATAATAATGATGTCATGATGACATCATCAAGTATCATATTATTAAATAATGATGTATTTAAAAGTGTTAAGTTAATAAATAATGACATCATTATGAATTAAAAAAAATGGTGTATGTTTAAATTAAAGTTAAAAGAGTTCAAAAGTATTTTTATTTTTTAAGCAATTTTTTCCTTTTTCACTTTATGCATTGTAATTAATTATTATACATTGAAATTCACAAAAATACTTTTCAAACTTTAATTCTAATATAATCTTACAAGGACTAAAATAAATGATATATTTACAGGAATTAAAAAAAAAATAGAGGAACTAAAAAATAAAATATAACATATTTACAATGACAAAAAAAGTATAAAAACTAAAGTAAAAAATAAGATATTTATAAAATGATATTTAAGAATTAAATTAATTTTGATTGATAAATAAAGATAAATAATTTAAAGAAAAATAAATTTGATTATTTTGATTGAAAACCTTGATTATATGTATTTTTTACCTATTTAGAAAGTGCAATTAGTATCAATTTTTGTTCCTATGATAATTACTCACTACTTTTTTTTGTAGGAGACCATGACAATATGACAATTTGACTTGAAAGATTATTTTCAACTGCATCTCATATTTAGACTTTGCTTATTGCTTGAACTTTCACCACGTTGATCTTTATTGTAGACCATCTTAGGCCTATCTATGTTAGACCATAATTAGTCATATGAAAAATGGTTAAATTAGTTATTTTTAATATTAACATATTTTATATTTTTTGTTGTTCTCATTCAATTATGACAACAACTATCTTATTAATCATTTATGGTGAATGACATTGAAAAATTCATCATAATGCTAAAAACTTTACAACACAACTTTCTAAGGTTGTTGCAAAGTCTATTATCAACAACACTTTAAACTATTTTATCTTTTAAAAATAATTTGAGCATTTTATAATTATGATTGTTAAAAACTCACAATAACCATTTAAATATAATTTTTCTTCAACTTAATATATCCTTTGTGATTCTTAGTCTTTTTTAATATCCTTAAAATTTCAACTTGTTTTCTTGAATCCTATTATCAAATCTCATTTGTCTCTAACTCCAAAATCAAAATTACTTTATCAGCCACTAGTTGTTAATTTTTTAATTGTTGAGTATTATATAATCAATTGTCAGTTATCACTTAATCATTAATTTAATTTTTTTTTGTAAATAAGTAAGTTTTGATTTTAGTCTTTGTATTTTTTTGTTTTAAATATTTGTAAATATGTCAATTTTACTTTTAGTAGTTTTTTATTTTTATTTTTAATCCTTATAAATATTTTTATTTTAATCATGACAAATATATCACTTTTTTTTATTTTAGTATCTAATGACATTATCATGATGTCATAATCTGTTGACTTGACAATTGATAATGTCATCATTTGATGACATAATGCTTGATGATATTATCACCATCAATCATGTCATCACTTAATAGAAGTAGATTAACAATATAAATTAAAACAAAAATCTATCAAAGATCAAAACAAAAAAAAAATAGAACAAATTACAGTAGTACCTTTTGAAGTTTTTTCGAACTATACAAACATTTCTTACTTTTTTAACTATTATAATAATCTTTGTTGTAAGCGGTATCATGCAATATATAAAGGGATGTCAATGTAATATTTTTTAAATATTAAAAACTATTGATGTAATATATAAAAGAGTACAAATGTAATATTTTTAAATATTAAGAGAATTAATGTACGAATAATAAAATTAGTAGTGGTTAAATATAAGTTGTGTAAAACATAGAAAACGTCACTATAATTTGCTAAAAAATTATTAATTATCAAAATAAAAAAAATATTTTATAAAAATTAAAAAGATAATTACGCCTTAAAAGTTTTTAATTTGAACTTGCTCCATAATATGCTAGGATAAGGGGGGAGAGAGCTAGACTTATCCTAAATTTGTCTCATTGTTATGCCTAAACATGATTTACAAAGATTAAAAAACAAACTTGATGTTACCTAAAATAAAAAGATTAAAATAAAAATAATATAATATAATATAATATAAGGAACTTAAATAAATAAATAAAAAAAGAAATGTTATGAACATTCTTTAATATATTATTTTAAAGATACTATTTTTTATTAATTAAAATTTATTAAAAATTATTAAATTAAAAAATAATAAAATAAAGTGTGAAACTCACAAATTTTTATGAATTTCAATAAAAAAATTCAGAAGATGCGTTTCTAATATTTTTATAAAAAAAAAATTATAATTTTATAAATGCGTTGAGTGTCACATTAAGAACTACAATAATTGTTTTTAATAAAATCATAAACAAATAAAAATAAAAAATCACATGTTTTATAAAAACTAAAAATTTATTTAAATCACATTAAGAACTACAATAATTATTAATAAACAGATTTATTTTTTTTAGTAATTTACAGGAACATTATGTTGTTAAAAGACTTTTATCTCTCACCAATTCGAAATTCAAATAGGAAAATAAAAATTGAAAAATAATAAAATTTGATTAATGAAATTACTCACATTGAGCATCAATCGATCCTCTCCACATGGACGTTACAACTGAGGACCACTCAAATGCTCAATGTCCCCACATATTCTCTTTCTTACAACTTAAACTCCACGACATCATTAATCTCAACCCTTCCTTAATTTTATCAATAAAAAAAAATACTTGCAATTGCCTTAAAAATGTCCTCAACAAATTGATAAAAAATACTGCTAAATGTCTTAAATGTACTAATAAATCTTTTAATAAATCCTCATTTCGTAATGATTTACTTGTTTTTATTACAATTTAAAACACAGGACAAGTACTTGTATTCTACTACGTACCCGAAGAAGTTAAAAAGAATAGTTATCGATGTAACTACGTCAGTGGCCATAATAACAATAGGAAACAAATTTAATTTGGTTGTTTCCGTTGGGTGCAACAAAAAAGGCGAAGCTCTCGTCGTTTCCTGGTTATCCCTTTCTTCAGATCTCTCTCTCACACTCATTTTCTTTCTCTCTCCCACCCAAACCATTCTTAAACACTGTCAACAAAACAAAACAACACAATCTTAATTCTCACAAACCCCATTCATCTTCCAAATCTGCTTCAACTCTTCAACTTCAACTCCTTTGACTTTAAGCTCGGATCATATCACAATGGGTCTCTGCACTTCAAAGCCTCGCGCAAATGCAAACCCCACTCTCTCTTCTTCTCCCAGTTCCCACACCCACTTCACAGACACCAATGCCAATGAACAATTACGAAAAAACCCCGCTCCCACTCCTAAAAAATCTCCTCTTTTCCCCTTCTACACTCCCAGCCCGGCCCACCACTTTTTCTCCGGCAAGTCTCCGGCGCCACCGACTCCCCGCCGGTTCTTCAAGCCGCCGTCTCCGGCGAAGCACATTCGAGCCGTGCTGGCCAGGCGCCATGGGTCGGTGAAGCCCAACGAGGCCCCCATCCCGGAAGACGAGGTGGTTGCTCTCGACAAGAACTTCGGTTTCTCGAAACAGTTTAAGCACAAGTTCGAGGTTGGGGACGAGGTTGGACGAGGACACTTTGGTTACACTTGTGCTGCTAAGTTTGTTAAGGGCCAACTCAAAGGCCAACACGTCGCTGTCAAAGTCATCCCCAAAGCCAAGGTTGACATTCTACCCTTCTTCTTCACAAAACCATCATACATAACCGTTTTCTGTCTATGATTTGAAATCTATATTAGAATTTGGATTTGAGCCTAAACCCATGAAATATGGGTTACTCCTCATTTATATACTTTGTTGTGGTGATATCACTGCTCAATGTACCATCTTTGACAATATCAAAGTGAATAATGAGTTTGTTTGAATTGTATTGTAGATGACCACTGCAATTGCAATTGAGGATGTGAGGAGGGAGGTGAAGATATTGAGGGCTTTGACCGGACATAAGAACCTGATTCAGTTCCACGATGCATATGAGGATAATGACAATGTCTACATAGTAATGGAGTAGGTTTAATTCATGTGTTGTTATTCATCTTTTTGCTACCTTCCTCTTTGTGTAGTGAATGTTGTAACTGCTTTTTTTTTTCGTGCACTCTCTTGTGTGTCTCAGGTTATGTGAAGGAGGGGAGCTATTGGACAGAATATTGTCGAGGTATTTGTTTATTAAATGCTTGTTCTTTTGGATGTGTGCTGTTTGGATGCTGATGGGAGAAAAAAGATGAATGTAAATGATTGGAAGAGGAAATGTGTGATTGTTTATGGTTAGATGGCTGTTTTCTTTTGCAGAGGTGGGAAATACACGGAGGAAGATGCAAAAGCTGTCATGATACAGATACTGAATGTTGTTGCGTTTTGCCATCTACAGGGTGTTGTGCATCGTGATCTTAAACCTGAGGTGAAGTGTATTTTCAATTTCTGTTAATTTTTTTTGCCTGCAACATAAGACTGAAAAGGAGGGGGGGGGGGGGGGGGTTGGTAGAGGATAACATATAAGTACATATTATCATCTATTACGATGATTATTGATATCCTATTTAATGAAATGGTTGTGGACCTTGTGGTTATGTTTGGTTTGGTTCATTGGTTTTGTCTTATCATTCTTATCAAGTGTGGCTTCTAAGGATGGGTAATTTCTGGATCAGAATTTCTTATTCACATCCAAAGATGAGAACTCTGAGCTGAAGGCCATTGACTTTGGATTGTCCGATTTTGTCAAACCGGGTATGTTTTGAGTCCTTTTATGCATGCTGCATGTTTTGAGTCCTCTTGGGTTTGGATTACAGCTTTGGTTTTTCATTATGCTTTACAGATGAAAGGCTTAATGATATTGTTGGTAGTGCATACTATGTGGCTCCTGAAGTTTTGCATAGAGCTTATAGTACAGAGGCTGATGTCTGGAGTGTTGGTGTGATTGCATATATTTTATTATGTGGTAGCCGTCCATTTTGGGCACGGACTGAGTCAGGGATCTTTCGTGCGGTATTAAAAGCTGATCCAAGTTTTGATGAACCTCCTTGGCCTTCTCTATCAGATGAGGCAAAGGATTTTGTAAAACGACTTCTAAATAAAGATCCAAGGAAAAGAATGACTGCAGCACAGGCATTAGGTGAGTTTCTCATCTATCATTTGAGGGCATTGGTTTTTCTTATATTCTATTCTGTTCCTTACAGCCTACAGGTGTATACTGCAGGTCATCCATGGATTAAAAATTATAAGGAAGTAAAAGTACCCCTGGATATTCTAGTGTTCAAGCTCATGAAGACATACATGCGTTCCTCCTCTCTACGAAAAGCAGCATTAAGGGTATGTGTATTTCTTTAGAAATTGCTTTAAAAGTCCCAATATTGAATGGAAAAGAGCCTTTGGTAAACTATATAACCTTTGGTATCTCCCTTTATGATTTCTCCTACTAGAACTCTGCTTTCAGTTTGGTTTTATAATCTTCACCTTATTAAAAAGGTGTACTACTCATGCAAGAGTTTACTTTACAGAATGTTTAAAATCAGGCTGCATTGGTTGTTGCATGAATAATCCGAGTAAATAAACCAGTAGAATTTTGTTTTAGCATTTCCTACAAGATGGGCACAAATTTATTGAACCTATGAAATGCTATTTGGAATTTCAATGTTAAAGATGGAAAAAATATTCTACAGATGCATAGTTTCTCTTTAGAACAGTTATGTGTGACTTGCATATTGTTTTTCCAGTGTTTTTTTCCCTCTAATTATGTTTGCTACCGTTCCCATTCCTCTTGTTGATCACAGTTCCTGTATGTTTCCCAATAACTTACTAGCATTATATTTCATGAGCATTGGAGCAGGCTTTGTCTAAGACATTAGCTATTGAAGAGCTGCAATATTTGAAGGAGCAATTTGCTCTTTTAGAGCCAAACAAAACTAACACTATTAGCTTGGACAATATCAAAGCGGTTGGTTCCTTTCCAACTCTTTTTATACACTATATTATGAGAATGATGTTTGAAATCTCATAGTTTGAGCTTTCCAGGCCTTGATGAAGAATGCAACAGATGCTATGAAGGAATCACGCATTCCTGATTTTCTGGCATCAGTAAGTGCTTTGATTTAACTTTGGAATGCCTCTATATATATATATATGATTCAAATGACATTTTGTGCATATACTGGTTATTGATACAAATGATTTGGGTGACAGCTTAATGCATTGCAATATAGAAGGATGGCTTTTGATGAGTTCTGTGCAGCTGCACTTAGTGTTCATCAACTTGAAGCACTTGACCGGTGGGAGCAACATGCACGCTGTGCCTATGAACTTTTTGAAAAGGATGGAAATAGGGCCATAGTTATTGAGGAACTAGCTTCGGTATGTTTGATTTGACTGTTACTTTGAATAATTTGTGCATACACACCTTTGGAATTCTTTATACAGATAATCTTACTGTGCCAACTATTTTGTAGATGAAGATATCTAACAATTTTTTCCAACTTCAGTGTGTTACAATTTTTAGCAGCCTAGTATTCTCTAAATTGGTAAAGCATAAATTTCAACATTGTAGTGGAGACATTACAAGAAACTCGGGGTGTTTGATTTTAAAAAATATTCTTTATTTTCAGTTTTGCTTTCACACCTAATTACAAAAATGTCATCTTGTTTGCATTTTATTTTAAGCTTAAGTAACCTTTTGATCCTTATAAAATAGAGTGTTTTTTTATTTTAGTTCTTTAAATTTTTTGTTTTAATTCTTTAAAAATTTAAAGTTTTTTGATTTTAGTTCTTAAAAAAATAATTTTTGAAGGACTAAAATCAAAGTAAGAATTTTTAAAGGACTAAATTAAAAAATCACTTATTTTATAGGGATCAAAAGATTATTTAAGTATTTATTTTATTTTATTTTTTGTATTCAAAATTTTGTATTGGAAATATTGAAAACATTAATTGTTTTCCATCTTTATTCTTTGTTTTCACTGTTTCTTATATAAACTTTTGATAACAATGTCAATTTTGTGACTAAAAATGAAAATAAAACATTTTCTGAAATCAAATGGTCCCTAGTTTATTCAGTTGATGTACAGTTTATGGCTAATTTTGCTTTTTATTAGCAGTTGTGTAATGTTCTAGCTTGGGTTTGAATTTATCAACAACCAACTTTTTTAGTAAAGAAACTACATTTCATTTCTCATGTGTGGTTTTAACTAAATAATCAGGAGCTTGGCCTTGGTCCATCTGTCCCTGTTCATGCTGTTCTTCACGACTGGATTAGGCACACTGATGGAAAGTTGAGCTTTCTTGGGTTTGTTAAATTATTGCATGGTCCATCTCGAAGTCTTGCAAAACCTCACTAGGAAGTTTGGAAGATCCAAGCATACTCAATTATACTTATGATGATAGTCTGGCCAATAAAATGCTGGTCCACACATCACACTGCTATATCATCAAGTGATATTTGCCAATGTTGGATTATACTCAACATAACATCACCAGGGATTCTGTCCCTCTTTTTATACTAGAGCTCTTCTACACTTTTGGAGCAGGAGGCAAACCTGCTTCTACAGGCATTTATATTTTCCACTGTAAAGCTGTAGCGTGTTTAAGGTGCAGGTGATAATGTTTTGTGATTGTTGTTAGATGGTTAGATGGTTACTCTTGATGTTCTAACATGGTCTGAGATTCACAATTGAGAAGTATCACTCTTGTCCAAATCCAAACTCAATTCATTGCATTGCTTCTGAGTTGAATGAAGTAAGTTTTTAGAACTATAGTTTTCTCATCATTTTGATGGTGCTAACTACGTTGGTTGGTTCTAATGCTGAGTAGCTAGCTGAAACAAAGTTATTGATAACAAATAGCAGGGGTCTTACAAAACCATGGACAAAACGAAATGTGAGTGATGAGGGTCTCTAATCAAACTTTATCCATAGAAAAAAAAAAATGAAAAAACTGAATGATCTGCAATGGGTAGATCTCAGAACTTTGGGCTTTGGTCACGTGCATATAACCTCCTTAGACTTCACGCATGGTCAAAATGGCTTTCTGTTGAAAAAAATGGCTTAACTGTTAACAGATTTCACGCGTAAGTTGCCCATGACATGCAAAAGTAAATGCAAAAATTCTAACAAAATAAATATTTTAAAATTCTTAACACTATGCTAAAACATTGGACCCCCCTCCTGTTGTTACGAAGATGATTTTTTACGCAATTGGAGAACTAATGAAAATTCACTTCAAATAGATGGAAAGAACTTACCTGCTACAAAAAAAAAAAAAAAAAAAAAAAAAAAAAATTTCCCCCTCTTCAGTCAAAATGATACCATTAACTCTCCCAATTGAGTCTGGCTGGAAACCGATTGATCTCTGGAGTTTCTTTTTTGTCATTTGTTAGAGATTTTACATTGAGAAGTGATATAACCAATAGAGTATATAAATGGAGAGCAATTTTCATTTCTTGAATTAGCTTTTGGAATTTAGTTAAACTTATACTTAAATTTGAAAATAATGTCAAAGTCAATCCTAATAATTGTTCTTAAGATTATCGGATTACTCATTATTAGATCATAATAGAACCATTCACGTGTATCTAATTTTCTGCGTGAGGAAGTGCAGAGCAAATCTCACTTTGATATATTAGGTATATAACTAAAATATTACATACGAGTGACGACTCTCCTTTTAAGATTGAATTGGATTAAAATATAAATTTTAAGACTACTTACATGATTTCATGTGAAAATCACACGTGAAATATGTTAAGTAGATTTTAACATTTTCACTGACCGAAGGTCTTTCTGGCGCAAAGTGCAAATTTGAGAAGTTACACACACATTTACATATTATATTTTCAATTTTTAATCAGATTGAAATTCATCGATTAAATGAAATTAAGTAGACAACTTGAAATACAATATGCATACAAGTTCACTTCCAAACAAGTTGAGCACAGGGAGTACAGTGTCAGGAAAGACAACACCATGTGTCTGCAAGTTGGTTTTGAAAGCAGTAGCCCCAGGCAAGACAGGCCACAAAAAGATTTAGTAGATCTTTGGTGGAACCTTCAACATACCTACATATTTTCTTACACAACATTGAACCTCTATTGTTGCCACTCCAATTGTATTAGACACATAGGTGAGTTGGTTAATTAGTTTAACCAGTGATTAGCTACAAATTAGTTACAATATCAATGACTTTGTTGGTTAAACATTCCTCTCGTTTTTATTGGATACATATTTCTTTATTCTCTCATTTGAACACTCCAGTGGACAGCAAAGTATTCTGTTTCAGTCTTAAAGGTTATTTCAATATGCAACTTTGTTATGCCAACAGAGCTATATTCTTGCCTTTAATTAGCATCTTTTAATCAATCCTCCTTTAACTAGAGATTCTTCTGTTTTTCCCCACAAACAAAAAAAAAAAAATACGGATTTTAGGTTCTGAATTTCATAACACGATCCAACTGGAAGGGGCAAGCCATCGCATCAGAAGGGTATGTATGGCACTGCCCTATAAAATTGATTGGATAAAGAGTACTGTGCTGGCTTGGCATATGGACCTTATGGATTCGAATCTCTCATCTCCATAAAATTATGGACCTATGTTTCTAGACACTAAATTTATGTCATGTCTTTGTAATAAATATGTAGTTTGAGAGTTTTTTTTAACAAGAGTAAGTTATTCTAATTTTTATGTTATTTTTTTTTATACTTTTTATATAAAAAAAATCTATTTCTAAAACTTAAATAAAATCTTTCATAATTTTTTTTTATATAAATCACATGTATTCTTGATCTCTTTTGTTAAGAGAAAATAACTATATTAATTTATGTACGTGTCAGTAGTATTCTCATATTTTATAAATATACTATCCTTAAACCTAAATTTTTTAGACATTATACAATTTTTTTAATTCAATAAATAAATTAGAATTAAATCTTTATATCATAGTAAAGTTTTACAATTATTAAGCAGTTAAATGATAAAATATTAAATTAATAATAAAATTTAGTTTACTTATGTATCTTTAAAATAATGAAAATTATTTTAAAATTGTTGTAAAAAATGATAAAAACTTAATATGTGGATCATTTTACTAAGACGGGATAAATATTAATTTTTTAAACTTATTTTTAACAATTAAATATATATATATATATAAACTTAAGTATATCTCATTGACTTAGTTGAATAATTTATGTGGTTGAGTTTTTATTGAATTTTTTTATTAAAATATTTTTAAAATAATTTTTGTTAATTTGAAGATTCAAAATTATGATTTATTTTAATATTTATTCTATTTTATTATTTTAATGGTATGTTAAAAAATTTATCATTTAAATATTTAGAACTTTCAAACTATAATAGAGAGTGAGTATGATTCAATTAGCTCATCTAAAATGACCGAAGATACATTTTAAAAAATAAAAGGCATAAAATATATTCACAATCATTTATTAAAAAAAAAATTGAAATAAAACCTAGTACAACTTTTACATATAAAAATTAGAATAATTATCTGAAAAAGAATAGTTTTAGGAATTATTTTTTAAAGAGACAGCATTTTAGGTTTTTTTTATCAACAAGAGCATTTTTTAAAGATTTTTCTTAATTTCTCTTCCCTTTGAGTTTTTTTATTTTCATTATTTATTTTTAAATTGAATTTTAAAATTTTAAAAATACTATTAATAATTAAAAATCTAATATCACAATATAAATTATTCTTTATAAATCTAAAAAATAATTTATATATTAAAAATATTTATTGATCACAATAAAATAGCGTATATAACGGATTAAGTAATGACACTTATAATTAATGGCTTTTTCTACACAAAAAATAAAATTTTTAATATTTTTACCTCAAATTTTGGTTTGGATATCAAAAGTATGTTAAGAGAAAGGAAATTATTTAAATATTTTTTTACGAATATTTTAAATATTTGTTTTTTATAAGAGATTTTA